>OZ024903.1:90475799-90505799 GCA_964017125.1 Flabesymbios commensalis | reverse complement strand
TGAATTTACCATTGTCATCTTCATCCACTACAAGCCGCGAATTGCTGTCGCAATTCTCGACTTGTAGTGGATGAAGATGATTTAATGTGTGTGAAAAATTCAAGAAAATTGCCATGTATTATAAACCAGTTTTATGGAAATTTTCATTCTGAAACCCCTAGTTGTAGGAAATAAAGGGATGTAAAATGACGCTTTAATGCATCGTGGGGGCTTAAAGGGCTGAGAATCATAATCATCATTGATGAGTCTAAAGCTATGGCACAAGAGTGTTTTTAGAATCCTTGATAGTCCTCAGACTAGTGGATTGTCACGCTAATTGCTGTGACATGAGACTCTTTATACGAACATTTACCATAGTTGTTGCTATCCAAGTGGTGTACATAAAAGGGCACAAATATACCACCATGGATACATGTATGTGTGGACATAGCACAACTACATGCTTCATAAACTTTACTTCCATCCTTTTTTTCTAATATCCGACTATATGACACCCCTAAGACATTGGGATTATTGATATCATTCTTTCTCATGCCATCACCAAAGAAGGAGGTGCAAAATAAAGTTTGTCTCGGAGACAGTATTTTCTATGTACCCAGACTTAGAAGCCACGAAGTCAAAGATAATAGATGATAACGTTTTTTTCATTGCAATTATTTACTGCTTTGGTCAGCTGATTAAATGATACATTTTAGGCGGCCGCCATCTTTGCATCATAATTAAATCCGATAGATATTAGATGATAGATAACCAAAGAAAAGTGTTTACATTCTAATAATAACGCTTGGTTAGGCAGTAATGAGCAATAATGTTTTTGGGGGGCAAAAATCATGCATTTTCCAGTAAGGCGACCACAGACAATGCTCATGTACAATAAACATCAGATTTGCAATCAATGCGTTGAAAACCGCAAAGAAATTTTTTTTTAATTGTGATTGCGGATTATCAGTTGGCTAGCGATTGAAAAATTGTTTTTTGGTGGCGGCAATTTTGAATTGTCACATAAGGCGTCCCCTTTGAGGATTGCCTTCGTACAAAGTTTAATGTTTGTAGATAAATGTGCATAATTCCACCATAGATCCCCATAACAGACCCGACTAGATGGGAAAATCCGAAATTAAATCAAATCTGAGGTTTTCCACAAGAACATAAGTAATTATAATATAGCGAGAGAGCCCGTTTTTCTATGAATTGTATACAATGCGGAAAAGTAATATACTGTACTCGCTAGATAAGGAATCGTGCATTTTTAATGCCGCATACTGTCTACAGCCTACGTACTACGCGTTCTGCATGTCATATCCGACGAACGGATGGAATCCTAACAAAACCATAAACAAGACAAACAAGCAACGAGTCAGAATACATGTTTGGCGATGAAGGTCCACCATGCAGTAGGCTATGACGGTGGTAGTTTATTATTCAGAGTTGTAGTACACATTGCCGTATTTACAGATGACATGGTAAGAAACAATCCAAGGTTATACAATGTGACTATAAACATAATAATAGTAATAATAATAGTAATAATAATAGTAATAATAATAATAATAATAGTAGACTGTCAACAAGGTGGAGCCGTGGTGCAGACAGCACTGCGGCTGCGCAGCGCCTGCGGTGCTGCACGGTGATGGTCCACCGTCCATCTCTATACACGGAGTGCACAGTACAAATGCACGTTTTCTCGCGAATGAGACATTTCGCGAATTAGCAGCAATGCGTCATATAGTCCCCAGGCAGTCAAAATACAGTATGTGCCACTCACTCTAATGAGTGGCACATACTGTACTTACCCTACCAGGGGATGATGTACGACACTAATTAGGAGATCCTACATTGGCATGACGTCGTTTTGCAAATTTCAAATTGAAAAAAATACACAACTGCGATATAGATAATGCGGAGATGATAATTTAGCACATTAAAATCCGCATTATCAAATATTCTCAGATAACTTGTTTAATTCACTTGAAGCAGAACTCAGCGTCAAAGAGCAATTCCACCTTTAGATGAATGAGAAACAATACAGCAGTTACTACATACATGATAGAACTGCTTACATTTTAAGCAAGAAATTACTTTCAAATGACAGCGTTGTCACTATTGCGTTTGATAAATTATCTGATTTATTATTAGCTCAGCATCGTTTATCATGTACATCTCATGAAATAAACATAACATGGCCTGCAGCAACATCTATAACTATTACAATATTTATTGTTTGGCTGAGAAAAGTGTGAATATTCCTGGCCCTACAAAGGCACGCAGCAGCAGCCATGTCTGCTGCGTGCCTTTGTAGGGCAAAAATTAACCAATATCCATGACACTACGGGCGCGTAGGAGGGGATCATCAAAAAATGGGGATCATTGGAAAAAACCTCCCTGCCATTATGGGCGAATCGGCATAAAACAACAGATATTCAATATCGAAATGGATGTAAAAATCATTGTGTCACCGACCATGTGGAGTCATTTACTAATGGCGCGATTTTCAGCCCCGAGTAGAAGCTGACAAAATCAACAGCCATTTTATAAAAGCAGGTCGTTACCGTGGGTTGGGGAAGTGACAATATTGTTTGTGGAAATATGTGTGAGGATTTGATTAAATTTAACTCTCATTGAAGTATTAGCTCTTGAATAAGGCGTACGCAATTTATTTTTTTAACCACCGCTACCGCGACCCACAGCTTCGAGTGGATAATAATATTTTTGTATTTGCATTTGCACAATTTAAATCGAAACATATTCTAATCTAACACTTTTAATGGCGTCACCTTGGATATAAAAGGGTTTATCTGCTAGTTGGTAAAGTAGCAGATACACTCTTTAATATCTAAAGTGACCATTTGTATTTGTTGGATTTGAATTCATGTTGTGAGAAAAATCAATACAGTGTGAAATTAGAGCATATCAATTGATCCATGTCTAGTTTGGATATGAAAAAACGTGTGCGCATATAATAATGAGTTAGCAGAAAATTCAACTCGGACTACTCATCCGCTAAAAATCTGAAAAAGGAATTGGAAGAACAAACATTATTGTCTGTCGGGTAGTCGTTCCCATGATAACATTTCATACAATCTGCAAAGATAAAATCGTCTTCTCGGAGCTAAATGGTCTTATTAGACAAACAGGACCCTTTAGCTATAAGGCGACGAACTAAATGTGTCCATGTTCTTTTGTGTGCAGATTATTAACACTTGAAACATTAGCGCACCACGCGTATAATATCTAGATATAAGCGAATCTCAGAAGTAAGCCACGTAAAGCTAGAAACACACCTGCGTTGTTGGGTACGTTCGTTTGAAAATAAGCGTTGCTTAGCCAGCTCTCAACCATGCTAGCCCTCCTAGCCAGGGCAAAATCTTTCAGCGTTTTGTAACCGCTTTTCCAGAACAAATTAAAGCATTGACCAAAACTAGTGTTTGTAATTTCGATTGTAATTTCGATCAAGTTGAGTTTTCAAACATAAGTTCTAAGTTCTTCTTTGTTAACGCGAGAGATTTAGTTTATTTTGAAAACTGTTCCTCCATTTTATCAATTTATTGTAGCGTCTGAAAAGAAAGTTCGTTCCCTATGCGTTCTGAATTGGTCTTTATGAAACGTATTCAGTCTTAAGTGTTTTTTTATCAAACATATTTACTCTAAGAGTTCTTTATCAAATATATTTAGTCTTAAAGAGTTCTTTATCAAATGTCTGTAATCTTAATCTTATTAATCATATGTATTTAGCCTTAATATACAGTCACTGTGGATGAAGGGATGGTGAATGTCGGACTCATTAGGGAATGCCTGATCATCATGAGTCCTACTTTACAGACTGCAGTATACATGTTAGTTGGGAATGTATATCCGAGGATAGAGTATAGAGGGATGTTTATCTGAATAATTATCTCAGAAAATCACCCCTGTGGTATATTTAGACAAGCAATGCAGCCGATACAAAACGTTTACGCAACGTTGACCGAACGTCGCAGACGCTAGTCCAAAGTTACGTAAACGTTTTGCAATTGTGAGGAAGTGTTTGAGATTATTCGATCATTGCGGTGCATGACTGAGCAACGAGATACCTCTGAGTATGGTGGAGCAGCGAGTACACAGATGGTCGACCAGTGGCCGATACACTGAGCACGAACGACTAGTGGTCGGCGTGCACGCTCAGCGTCAGAGTTACTTACAATAACTATTATAGGAAAAATGTACAACCAGCGTAAGTAACAGTGAGTAATACAGTATAATGTGTGTACACGTGTACAGGTTTTTTAAATAAGTAGACTCAACTTTGTACACTTCTCACGTATGTAAGTTGTATGAATTATGTACACCCGGTAGTATATAGTTGAATGGACAGTCACACACATTGCATATATCATTTAGTCTGTCTGGATGTAAATGCAGATCCGGCAAGCGAAATAAGTCGATGGAGCGGCTCGCAAACGTCACATCACATTGGTCAGCCGATCAACCGGCTTATTCTGCTGCCAGGGCGGTCAAGCGAAACGTCAGTTTTTCTTACACCACAATAATTAAGAGGACTGAAGCGATGGCAAGTAAAAATTGACAACTATGGATAAAATTAAAACATACAGAAACGAGGGCGTAACATAGCATAAATCATATAGTTGTTGCAACAACACCACCAGCTCTGAATAGCTCACTGAATACAATACTGTAAAACAACCTATCATTTATACGTATTGTTGTTGATGTACAGTCATAAATCTCAATCATTTAGTAACAAAAGAATTGCCTCTAACCGAAACAGTAACTTTTTTTTCAGTATTATACCCAAACATCTTCTTGAAAGGCTAGCTGTGTTATATTGGTAAGATCTCAAGAAATAGCAGGATATGTATTCCCAGCAAACACGAGCCATTTCCCCAATATTGTTTTGATGTTGGGCCGACGTCGAAGACGGCGGGCTAACATCAAAACAACATTGGGGAAATGGCTTGTGTTTGCCGGGTTCACACTTGGATTTCCACTTTGGTAATTGTATTTAAGTATATTATTACCTTTGTCACACCAGCCAATTGAAATATATCTGAACACTGATAATATCAAACTCAATTGTTAGATTGAGCAAATCTTCCCCTTGTGTATGTAAGGTTGTATCAGCTATTTCACAAAGTGGCAAATACACCTTTCATACCTAAGGAGACAAAATGTCGCGTGTCAGCTCTTTCATTTTACAATATTGTTTTCTCATGCACAGCAAATCCATACATACGCTTTGTAACTAAATTTGTTCGGATAGGATGTAAAATTGCCAACTACGAAATTGAATTATTGTATTACCTACTCGCAAATTATTTTTTTAATTTAAGTGACATTTTGCCCAGCAGTGCGTGGGAACACTAGTACACTGATGTCGACCATTGTATAGTATCGCAGTGTTTTAAAAGCAGTTTACATAAGTGAGATACGCCTGTCACACTATTATTATTTTGTGACTTAAATTTAAAAAATAATAATAATTTTAATCACTTGAAGCTGTGGATCGCGGTAGCGATAGGCCTACACTGCTTCCAAGTTAAGCTACATGTGAGTTCAGTAAAGTGCATTACGCTTAAGGATCTGTTTTGCGTGAGGTTTGATCCCGGCCCAGCGCCGTGGATAATGAAGTTATCCTTGGTAAAAGCTCTAGATCCCCCAGGCTCTGACCTGACTGAAATGGCTGGGTCTTATACTATGTACCAATATGGATTTGCCACCGCAGAGAAACAACATAAAATTGCTCTTAAAGACCGAGCTTTACAGGTATGCCCATCAAATGTGATCATCGCTTAATTATTATGCTAGCCTTTTTAGCGTCAATCGAGACAATATGCGTTTTAAATATTCGTTTTCAAATAGCGATTCCGTAAATAGTCGATTTTTGGTCTCAAAAACCATGACAATTTCTAGTTCCTTGAAGTTGTTTGTCGCGGCAGCGAGACATACGCTCAAGTGGGTTTAATGACCGAGGGCACGAAGGGTGGAGAGGTGAAGTGTTGCACCCTTGCACCAAGTATACCTGTCCAACTCTGATGAATTGACAACGGCACAGTCTGTTACACCACGCGATAAGCTAATCACGCCCGTCATTCTGTTGTTTTTCAAATAGGCAAATAATCTCATATTATACCTGGCCCGCACTCGCAAGTTCAAAATATTCTCAGATTCCGACTCCCTGTAAACACACGCGTTGGCCCAATGTTGGTATAATGTTGGGTCACAGTCTGCGACGCTGGCCCAGCACTCACCCAGCACTTCTTCAATGTATCCCATTTACCGAGCACGCTGTTAAACTAATTCCAGGCAGATGACGAGATGCCAGGAATATAGCGACGCACGGTATGCCTGCATTAGCCAAAAAATCTGATAATACAATCGCCGGTAAAGACGCTTAAAAGCGGAGACCGGTTTTTGTGGTAAAAATTCAATCAGGCCGGGTGCGCCGGTACATTACAGGACACGCACAGATTCAGCTGGGGCGATCCGTATACGCGTGACACGTCACCTGGACACCCACACGTAAAATAAATCCCAATTATACGTGGACGTGCGTCATAACGGACATGGTGTGAGACATGCGGTGGACGCGGCGAAGTTATAGCATTTGAAATTGGTTGAAATTGGTCATATTTCGTTTGGTTATAGCTACATGTAGCTGGTTGCCAGGCAAACACGAGACGTTGATCCAATAGTGAGTTAATGTTGGGCCAGCGTCGTAGACGGTGGCCCAACATTATACCAGCATTGGAGCAATGCCTCGTCTAGAGTAAGCAGTTACCGCTGTTCGCCGTTGCATGGCAGCACAGCTGCAATTTTTCTATCATTAATAATGTGGAAACACATATCTCGAGGCCTAACAGTATGTTTAAAAGGGCTACGTCGTCGTTTGCCGACAATCATAATATGTACCCACATTTTGAATATCTTCAATAGAGGTTTTTCCGTACATGTGGTCCCACAATCAAATATGCGTAGTCAGGACGACGTAGCTGCTTAGATCTTTCAACAGGCAATGGCGCACAACTTCAAGTGTGTAAAAATTGTAATCAAAACTTTTGCGAATCTTCGTAATTTAATGTTAGTTTCTCCTTGATTTCTGCTTATTTGAAGGACAAACGTAATGGTTAAAACGGCTTTAGACGTGATTAGCGCTTAAAGGGTTAACGTGGTATATATTACCCTTACAGCGCGGGGACCGACTTCAATCCTTAAAGCACTGAAATATTTTTGTAAAAAACATGGAAACATGGAAACCAAAGGGTTTTTTCAATTTGAAGTCATCGTAAATGCATTAGTTAGCTATTTCCGCTTCATTTGAATACCTATGTCGTCGCCTCGGAGCTAAAGGATTCTATCTGACACTCGTCAGAGTGGCAGATAGGATCCTTTAGCTCCGAGGCGACGATGTTATGAGTCTACGGCTATTATAAATAGTTTTACTCTTACAGTGCTGGGATCGACTTCCATTGTAAGGGGCTAGATGTCAGAATCTGACGTTTGTGACTAAAGATTCTGATGTCTAATGTCGATACCCACACTGAGTAAAGTATGAATATTGGCTGTAAACCCATAAGTGTTAAGATGTTGTGCACATGCTTTCAATGTACGTCACAAGATTGTGACAAGAACATAGTGATAATCCGCTAAGTGCCTCACAAAATGCGGATTTTAATGAGAAATGCTGGAATACTGTATTTAATTTTAAATTAATTTACCTTGCTCTGAAATTATACGCTACCATGGCCAACTATAGCTCATTTGTCCTGTACTAGCACCAGATGCAATTGGTTACTTTGCGACAAAACTGATGAATGATTTTTAGTGACAATTATCAGTGGGCACAGCAACACTTCGCAAGCACATTATTATTTCTGATTAAAAATAACGGCTAAGTGTGATATTATTCCGCAAATACTTGTTTGTTTTGAAAGTGCAAAGTGGGTTTTCTGATCTTTATTAAAGATATTGCAAAACGATGGAAAAAACATTCCAAATAAAAAACGTCATGTGACTATTAACAAACCCGTACAAACTAAACTCCTCAGTTTTTCTAGAGATCAACACCATATTTTCTTGAATAAAGAAACAAATCATGCTATTGTTCCAGGTGTATAATCCCCACCATTGATGTATGAAATGCTCAATGTGCAGTGCCCACTGTAGATGACGTAGCTGATATAATCTGACAAACAGGCCGAGGCATGCATGATCATTATTATATAAGTCATACATTGAGAGAATTTGTAAAGGCTTCCAATGTTTGCCATGTTCTTGAAAACAATTGATGGTGGATAACATTGAATGTCACATATGATTGATAAGGTCAAAGTGTCACCACTGTCGTGATGATACTAGTTTTATAATGTCATCTATGAAACGTTCATCGTTATCTGTCAAATAGGACAGGAAGACAGACTCTCAACTATATCGATTTGCAAAATTAGTAATGAGTTTTTACATTGATCATCCGGCGGGTGTCCTACTGCCTGGAGTAAAAATCTAAGGTCCTAGATTGTTCAGTAAAATTCCGTAGTCTATTTTACACTACAGCTACCTTGTAGTGTAAGACAGACTACACAACTAAGATCTATCTTAAACTACAACTACAACTAGGTTGTAATGTAAGATGGTCCTTAGATTATTACTCACAATAAATAATAGTTAATGTCTATATAGCACTGCAGGTCAAAAAAAACGGGTATTGTACAGCTCTAGTAGATAAAGACGCCTCCCAGCAAACACGAGACATCCACCCAATGTTAGACCAATGTTGGGCCAGCGTCGTAGACGGTGGACCAACATTGGTCTAACATTGGGTGAATGTCTCGTGTTTGCTGGGATCGCTACTTTAAAAATACATACTACATCGACAATGCCAGACTTACACTGATTAATTGAATTTATACACTGGAAGTAAATCATACCTTAGAAAATCAGATGATTTAAACATACAAACTTTATCTTTGTGTACAGAGTAAATGTTACTCTTTAAGGTAACAAGTTCAAGTCAAAACGGCCTGTATTTACAAAGTTACAATACAAGTATATAAAAAGCATGCGTTGAATTCTACTTGTACATTTCTTGTTGATTTCATTGTTTTCCAGCAGTTATAATACATATATGTTGGGCCAATAGTGAGCCGATATTGAGCCAATATCTTGCGACGTTGGTACGAGGTTGATACAATGAGCGTGTTGTTTGTTTTATTCTGAATAGCTTAAACTGTAATCTACTGTACAAAGACAAACAGCTGTATCTGATTACTGGTAAAGTAAGAAGTTAACACTATGCCTGCTGATCACGACTGATGTCCTCTATAATATGTTTATTAGTCGACCAAATCACCGTTATTGTGAATGAAATATGTTTCTAACATCAAGATCCGCTAATATTTGTGCTCAAATTAAACAAATATGAGTAATTTTCGGCCACTTGAAGTTGTGGGTCGCGGTGGCTGACAATTTAAATAAATTAACTTAAGGATAATGGTTAACTACTAGTAGCTACTGACAGCTAGGAGGGCCTATTGTTTGTCTTCGTACAATAGCAATATAAGAAAGAGAATAAATTTTCCCACATGATCCACAGAAAGAATGTGTGCATTTAAATATCTTCTGTCAATTTTCAATAACAGTCATCTTGAATTTCATGCATGAACGAGGGGCATATATAATATGTATGTCAAATCTATAGCTGGCCTCTTATTAAACAGACTGTGATCTTAAGTGAATCTTCAGCGTTATACTTATATTTCTATGTACATCATATGCATAAGACGAGCTTTAATATGATTTTAATGAAAGAAAATGCTACCATATAGTATAAAATTGGTATCAGATGAAATGACATTGAGAATGTTAATAGTGGCTTTCATATGTACAGTTATCAGGTTATTGTACACTATGAGACAAGCATGGACTTTAGATATTAGGCTAGATGCAGGTTTAATGTACACTATTGGAATTAGAGCTGAATCATTGTGCACTTTGGCAGTCATACACTGAACAATTGTATAAGTTCAAATTATATCTAGCTCTGCGCATGCCAGTTGTGAGCTGGTCGGCTATTTCCGGTTCTGTAGGTTGTATGTGAGGCTCAGATACAGTTGGTACATGACGGTATAATTGTGAAATAGCATCAACCCTTTAACCGCAAAATTATTTAATTGCAATTTTTACTCACTCGAGATTGTGTCTCACTGACGCGGTTCACAACTTCAACTGAATGAAAAGTATTCAGACTTAACAAACTAGAGGTCAAAGATTTTGAAATTTTGTTGATTGATGCCGCGTAATATCTGTAACATATTCAACAGTGTTCAAAGGCTCGTATTTAATGTTCTAATAAAAAAGAAAAAAATATATAATTAGGGACCGGCTGTTAAATGGTTCAATTGGTGAAGTCAGTTTTAAGTGTAGTATACGTGTACACCTTACTAGTCAGCTTGTCAGGCAGCACATGCAGAGAAAGTACATTAGAACAACTAGACGTGGAGACGATAAACAATGTGACATTAGAAAAAACGGATATCTAATGAATGTTGGAAAGGTTATAAATGTATAACGGCGTTACCTTACACAATAACAGTCAATTGTATAGACATATATCCTATTGCAACAATTCAGACAATATGTTAGTTTCAATTTTCAAATATACACTCCAATAAATATTTAACACATCAGGCGCTGATTAAAACACATTTTCACTGATGTAGTTGTTTCGTTCATAATTTCTTAGGCAACTATGTGGCAAGGTCTGACAGTTATAACCATTGTCGTTTTTATGAGAATATGAACTATTGACAAAGCTGGACAATTTGGGAATAATGGGTATTTAAAGTGGGTAATTATTATTATTGAATGCCCATGTCCTTATGATAATAGAGATATACCAAGAAATGAAAGATCACCGATAGCGTGTGCAAGACGTCAAAGGAGCTGAATAGCCTTACAAAACAAGTTTGCATAATTACACTAGACGAAACCTGGATGTTCCATATAGCTGCTGTGAAGAAGAATGACATCTAAGGTTTATCTGTATACATACACTAAGATACAGTCATCCGGAGTGACATCAGCCCACTGGTTCAGCAGCACACTGGAAAACCTGAAGATCACGGCCTACTCTTACTAGTAAGGCGGACATCATTCAATCTCCAGGGGGGGGGGGTATTTGGCGCGGGAAAATTCTTTATTTCAACCAGGCTCGGAGGCGAGTTGAAAATCTTAAATTGTATTACATGTTTATATACTTTAGAACGGAAATCTTTATTTTCATACAGAGTCTGTCCGAAATTATTTATTTAAAATATACTCAAGCCCTGCACCCCCCCCCCCCTAGAGATCGAATGGTGCCTCCTTAATTGAAAAAAAACCATAAATTGCCCGGAAAATAAGAAAAGTTTATCCAATTTTGGGTTAATCTTGGGAAAGCGTCTGCGACGATGGTCCGGCATTGACCCAGCATTGGCTGAACGTATCGTGTTTGGTGAGTGCTTACTGAAAAGAAAGCAGTTACCCAGCTAGCATGATACATTAAACCAATGTTTAATCAATGTTGGGCCAGCGTCGCAGACGGTGGACCAACATTGAGCAGTTATTGGTCAATATTTCGTGCTTGCTGTGTAATACTGCTCGTCATTGCAGGGCAGTACTGGTGATGGCAAGACTAGAGCCATGGCAGCGTCAATAGGAGACACAACTATTCCATGCACAACCGCAAAACATATTGGTTCTATGTTGGGCCAACTAGGTATGATTTGGCAAAACATTGAGCCAATCTTTTTTTTTAGTTACGTTTTTCTTTGTGATTATCATCTCATCACCAGCCTATGACATTATTGTTTTACCTAAGCTGGATATACTAATGTGGTTATGTCCCTCTTCAAAAAAATCATCTCATGTCAATATGGTGAATAATATTATGAGTATTGTACCTTAGTATCTAGAGCAAAAAACATTAATTTGCGAGTAGATGATAAGCACAACGGTTATAATTTGTCTCGTGTATTCAGTTGACCGCTGGATGTCAGGCATAAATTCTCAAACAAATTGGGCGTCTGAATCTACTGATCAGTCGAGTTCGACCAATCACTGGCTTAAGATCTAGATCACGATGTTTGAAAATACGGGCCTGGTCTACTGCATTGGCGGACACAGAGTTTGTGCTTGATTGCCCTCAGTATTACCAATGGCCTGCTGGAATTGCTAACGCAATTTCCAGCTTCAAATGACAAGAAATATCTCTATTTGATTACCATAAACTATTTGATTTATTTCAGTGCCAATCTTAGTAACATTAAAAAAATGAAGCAATTTCTTATGTTTTCCAGTCGACATTTCCACACATAAAGTTTGACTAGCTTCCAGCATACCACGAAAACCCCCCTGGATCAGCCCCTGGTATGCCTGACGTAGCGGAAGTACCCTGCTTGTTTAGTTTTCTATAGTTCTGCCTCCCACGGGGGGCGGAGGCAAAGCAACTCAGTGTCTGTTTTCCACGGTGGCTCATAACTGCCAAATATCGTGTAAGAGGATCTGCCTGTCTATAAGTCACAATGACGCCTCATTAAGGCGTTATTATGCCTTAAATAAGTCATACATAACGGTGTTATAACGCCTTATTAAAAATAATAGCTCCTTACTAAAGTTAATATTACGCCTTATAAACAGAGATTTCTTCTGTAGCAAAATTTGACTTTTAGCAGCCACCGTGGTTTTCTTAGCACCTACACACCTTGTGATGACTCATCACACAGGAGACCAGTCTACGTGCTGCACATATCCCGATGACGTCGTACACACATCACCAATCTTACAGGTTGCACACTCGGATGACGCTCCCCACTGGAGTCTAGTCCTGTTGCAGCGGTGAAGTCAGGCTCAGCATTTCTTTCAGCGTGTTTTTTTAAGTCAATGGTCAAGTATTGATGAAATCCACGATTTGTACATTATTGTACTACAATGAGTATTGCCCCATTTGTTGCTGAAGAAGGCTAGTTTTAATAGGGTCATTTACCGGGCGGGTGCCGATTCAATCATCACATACTTTCTTACAAACATGTAGTAATACATTGCAATGTAATGTTTTGACTGTATTCAGGTATTGTATTTAAATGTTCCAGACTGAACGTCCCATTTTTGTTGCACCCTTTGGATTATGGCCGTTCTCTCACTATAGTCTACGTTGGAGGACAGTCATGTACGCACGTGTACACACGTGTACACTATGAGCTGTACATACACACACACGAGAGCTGGTCACTTTGGTGCCAGGCACTATTTTCTACGGGACCGTCGGGCACTTGTGACCTTCCTCGCTTCACACATCTGATAAAACTGTACCAGAGTCTGAAACGATATAGTATGGCAAGTGTCATGGAGCGAGTAGTCAGCGAGATGGGCACGATCACGTGACGCAGGCGGGTCACGTGACCTAAACAGTCTCATAATGCATGCACAGAATGCAACAGCAGCGTGCTCTGTCGCCTGGACGAGGAGTTGTAGTCTTTGCTTTTCTCCAGCCATTCCTTTTTCTTGGCCAGGAAGTCCTGCAGAAAAAAACATAGTAAAATATGTGCCTGTCAAAATGTTCATACATGAAGATAGAACTACCGGTAGCACTTGCTATTCGCCTATTTCTCACTTAACCGATTTTCCACATACTTTGCAGGAGCTATTTCCAGTGAAATCCAACAGCAATGAAAATGTCGCAAAACTACATTGAATATTTAAGAAGTTAGACCATTTAAATGTAATGCAATTCCTTGTATAAAACTGAGTTACTCAGTTAAATTAATGGGTTCATAATGTGTAATATACCACATGTCAAACGGTCCAACTTTTGAAATACTGAATATCATATTGCGACATTTTTAGCGCACATGGGTTTTTATTATAAAATAGCCTTTGCAATATTGCAAAAAAAATAGATTTCTAATTGACTGAGAAATCAACGAAAAAACATTCGCTACCGCAGTTCTGTCTTCGGGTATAATTCGGACTGAGAGGGTAAACCTGGAGAGGCCATCTTGTAAGACGAGAAGGCTATAAAATATCACTAGCCAATTTGTCTTAAGAGTCACTCACATGAGTGGCACATAAGACACTCTGGCTTCTAGAAATCCATATGTGCCTGTCAAATTTACCCTTGAGGGCCTAATTGTCAAGTTGAATATTCAACCCATTGCGCACACGTCATGCTCATGTTGCATTTCTGCACTATGTGCCATATTTGGAGAACCTATCATCCAAGGGTAAATGTTATATTTTATCGGAATAAGGTCATCTAGAGTTTGCTGTCATTTGCTATATAATAACACTTGGATATTTTCTAAAATTATAACATAGAGAAGGAAATTGTTAAAATAATCCACACGCGAGGGTCAAGTAGAGCCAGGGTTAATGGTTCAACTAATGTTTGGTTATTTAAGTTTGTTTCATGTTTTATTGACAACTCATGGCGCACGGTACTTTGTGATAAATAAACTTTTGGGATTGTATTTTATGTTTTTAAGATGCTATCAGTATGTTTTTGTGATAATATTATTGTCAAAATTGACAAGGGAGAGTTATTTGTTTGAAACTGTTGGACGAGACATAATGCCTGTTGTATATCTAATTATGATATAGCATTTAGTAAAATATTCCTCTAAGTAATTCATATAATTTCCTGAAGTAGGCTAATGGTTTGAAAGTAGTCAATTTATTGTATATCTAATGATGGTAGCAAACTGTCAAATATCATCTATAGTATTTTAAATAATTTAAAAAAAAAAACTTTCATGAGGGGCTTACTTTAGATGGCAATTTAGTTTTTAATTTCATATTTTCAATGTTTTATTTTCTTTGGTGATAGTCATTTCGTGGAAATATTGACATGCTTGACTTTTTTGTTTCGGTTTTCTTGTAGAGCATTATAGGTATGGATATTTTGTAAGATTATTCATCAGTGTTAATGGTTTATTCTGCTCTGGGCATTGCCCAATGTGTCCCAGCAAGCACGAGACGCTTAGCCTGTCTTTGTTTAATATTGGACCAACGTCGAAGACGCTGGTCCAATATTAAACTAATGCTAGGTCAATGTCTGTTGAAATAGCTGAAATAAAGTGAAGTCCTTTCTTCCCTGAACCTAACGCGTATTGTCACACAATATTTACATGTACAACACTGTAGATAGCTGTTAAGTCTCTGTGGTGCCACGTTTCTCGTGATTCGCTGGTAAATTAATTTCAGTCAATCAGTACTCCCCAAAGCAAACAAATAATATTGCTCCATCACATTTTGAAGGCGCAATACTCAATTATCAGTGGTGAGCTAATCACCCTAGCTTCATGCAATAATAATTGTGAACTGGTGCCGTATAAAAAAAAAATCGGCTTTGCAGAGGTGTATTTTACGTCTTCTGTAAACGACACTGGTCGTCAGAAAAGCAGGAACGGCTTTTCAGAAGACTGGTCTAAAGCAGCCTGTGGCAATACGCACCGCGGCAAGGAGCAGCTCTGCAAATAAGCCGTTACTCGAGAGCTTGCCATCCCACTCATAACGTCGGTCAAATGCTGTGACAGCCGTGGGCCAGCGTCTCCGACGTTGGCCAACGGCTGTCACAGCGTTCACGCCACCTCCTTGGTGGCATCGTAAAGTAGTGTTTACCCGTGTTGCAGAAGAGCCTCGGGTAATTCGCTTGTTTACGACGAAGTCGGCAGCCCCCGCTTTATCACGTTATATACCGACCCCCTGGCTCCCGAAGCTCATTTATTCTTGTTTGTTATGAGATAGCAAATTTTAAAAGACAAATGGCAAAATCAATCCATTTAAATTACTGCAATATAGGAACAAGTTTCTTTATTTCCCAAGACAAAAAAATCCTGAAGATTTTGAAAAATGGCTTCCGTCTGTCTTCAGAAATTGACAGAACAACTTTGTTTCAATCACCATTATTTGGGACAAGAGCGCCCACTGTAATGTTATGGAAAAACATACATTTGTGTTTTGTGAGTTATAATTGATCAGACACTTTTTAGCAAAATATAATATGTGCAAGGGATGTAGTGATCAATTAGATTGGTCCTAAAATTCAAATATTTTGAGCGTTTGAACAGCAATCTATTTACATAATCTGTGGGCAGTTAAACCTAAATCTAAACTAATTTGTTCGGAATCAGCCGGGGTAGTCATTTTAAAATGTGAGTTTTGAAGAGAAGTGTTAATTTTCACAGGGGATAATTTGACTGTCATTTTCACAAGGGGTAACCTCCCAGCAAACACGAGACATTGTCCCAATGCTGGTTCAATGTTGGTCCACCGTCTACGACGCTGGCCCAACATTGAACCAACAATGGGACAATGTATCGTGTTTGCTGGGCTGTCCCTCTGGACGACAAGTAGCTGCACGTAATCTAGGTGGATATAATGGGTTGTATACGAGCAGGCCTGTCCATTATATTGCAGGTAGCTTAGCTAGCCACAAGAGTGGCTAAGAATCATCTACTGCGTGAAATCTTATGACCACGCGTATCCACCCTTGAGACACGGTGCGAATATCTAGAAACCACTCGAGCAATCTGGATGTAATGTTTCATTTAATTTGCTACTCATTGTAGTGAAAGGACAGTTTTAGTCTACTGTACTTGGTAGTATAATGCAAAAGAATATTAATGTATATTATTTTTCTTAAATAATCCCACTATTCTATTATTGAAGGCACCAATCTAAAATGATGTGGATATTTACACAAGTCAGAATGCTTATTTTTCGTCATTTGAAGCTGGGAATTGCGTCAGCAATTCCCAGCTTCAAATGACGAAAAATATTACAAATGAGGTTTTGAAACACATTTCTTATGCATAAGTATTATATGTATTTCTTCATTTCAAACATAATGCTCATTATTTAATTACTTTCCATGTCTACGAAAATGTCTCAAATTTTTATATCATATTTATACAGTCGTTTGAAATGGTTGTTTTCGTGAGAATTTGTTTCACTGAGATAACAATTTAATATTATCGACAATTAAACGTATATCATTTTTCATGTCTACAGAACAAACTTCTACAGTAATGAATGTCAGTTTTTGTTGTGTTTGAAAATGTATAAGTTCGTAATCATTTTTCCTGAAGTTCAAAGTAGTTTGTTCAGCCTCTAGTTAGCTATATATATTTGTTTTTATATTTTTATTATTTCACAGTGGTTGTTTTTGTAGTTCACGTTGTATTTTGTTATTTACGCTAACCTATGTCGTAGCAAAATAATTGAAGTATATGTCACAATAACCTGTCCTTTGAATTATCATATAGTTTTTGGTGGTGATGTCCTCATGTATCAAAAAACAAACTCTTTTACTGTAGTCAGCGGTAATATCCCGTACAACCTTTCCTTCGTCATTATTTCTGACTTTTTACTGAATTCGCCTAAAAAAGGTAAGTTGTTTTTCCTGACAATTCAGGTTTTTGATAAGCAAACCCTGACTTTTCAGTCAACCTTGTTATATCGTCAGATAGGTACACATAAAATAATTTTGCACCGCTATAAGGACTCTAAAGACAGTGTGGTACTGACAATGCAGGCACGAGTCAGGGGGTAAGCGAGGCTCTGTTTTTATACATTGATCGAAATGATCAAATAAATACGTGTTCAAAACCGTTATGTGTACCCAGTAATTCATGGAACCACCCCAGAACAGAAAGGGTTATCCCGGCTCGAGCGTCTGCCTCTCCCAATATTGCAGAATGGCGACGAAATTAACTTAACCCTTGTCTATCTAGGCCCGTTTAAATACATCTTAACACTTTAACCGCTGGTGGCGTCCATATTTGTTTTTCACATTTTTTATTAGCATATTACAAATCAGCTTTTAAACCTGATAAAGATAAAACGTGACATTTATCAGCAAGATTTGAAATTTGTTGACCTTCGTTTCGTCAAATCTGAATAATTTTCACTCACTTGAAGTTGTGGATCGCGTCAGCGAGACACAACTTCAAGTGGGTAAAAATTCCAATTGAATAATTTGGCGGCTAAAGGGCTAAATCAAGTTTTAAACTATTTGAAATATATCTTAAATGTATCAAATAGTTTCATTTTGTGTTCAGCTAATCTAATAGGTTTATTTCCAATTATGAAATGTTAGTCTTCTACTCATATAACCTGTTTTCATCAGTATCGGTTGAAATTTGGTTAGCAGTTCCATTTTGAAATGAACCTAGGAGGACAGAGGTCAATAGTTTAACTAATTTTATTTGTGAAATTCCACGGAAATGACAGACGGCTAGTTTTTTAGAACCAGATGATGTGGTATTTCCGAGGGAGATGATGTTCCATTGAGGTGGAATGGATATGGTTTCCTCTTCCAAAGAGCTTTCTTGCCGACGCTTAAACATGTTAAATACAAATGTAGACCTCGTCAACTCACAGACAAGCCAGAGGCGTTTAGTACGATGGATTATTTTTTCTGTCAGTGATTTTTCTCAGATTTGGGTCCAACAATACATATTCGATCTGTATGGGTGGACCAGCCTACACATTGATAGTTTGACGAAGAAAAGGTTGTACGGGACATTACGGCTGATTACAGTAAAATAATTTGTTTTTTGTTACACGAGGACATCACTATTTTATTGTATTCAACAGGATAAGAGTTAAAGGGTTAATTGTTAAGTAATACTTTTGCATTTGATTCTTGTGCGAAAGTTCTGTGGACAGAATAATGCCTATGTTGAACCTATCATGATCACAATGCTGGATATCTGACGGCTGTGATCATCTCCCTACGTGTTTATGTACAGCTAGTTAGAAAAGTAGGTGTGCTGATCACATGATTCATGTTATTAACCCTTTAAGCCCCCACGATGCATTAAAGCATCATTCTACACCATTTAAAACATACTTGATTTTTTCACAGCTAAGGGTTTTAGAAGGCAAATTTCTTTAAAATTGTTCTACGAATACATACTATTTTTTTTAATTTACCACCCACATCAAATCATCTTCATCCACTACAAGTCGTGAATTGCGACAGCAATTCGCGGCTTGTAGTGGATGACAATGGTAAACTCAGGCTTGAAAGGGTTAATAAGTAAACATATTAATATAAATTACTGATAGGCTCGAATATAATATTTCATGTTAGTGATTTTCTCTATTTTATAATAATGATACTGCTACATATGCTGATAAACAAATTTACGATAATATCTGTGTTTTATTTTTAATCGTCAATTCCTAAGAAGAAAAAATAACCATTCTCCATTGTTATCTGGCTGAATAATTTCCTCATAGTTGAGAATAAGTGATTCGCTATTTGTTGTAGATTCATAGAGAGTTAACATTTGCAAGTCAGATTTAAAACTCTACGAAGAATATATTAATAGAACAATACTTCCTCTTTCTTGATGTTTATAAAGGAAAACAATGCTATTTATTTTTTTCCACTTTTTTGTAGTCTACAATATTAATGTACAGCCGTACGTGATATTGCAATAAAAAAGCAGACAACAGTAACTGCATACCTGTGAAATAAACAGTTACAGCTATTTGCCTGTGCATTGCAGTATAGTGTCATGCAAAGCCAAAAGGCAGTATCTGCTTACTATACAAGTAAGCGGACAATACCTTTATGCTTTGCAGAGCAGTATACTTACTTGTTAGTAAGACATCACCTGTATAGCAATTTATACCTATTATGTTAATGGTATGACTAGATGTTGAAGTCTATAGTGTGTGATTACGTCGTGACAGTCTCTAGCTATTATGTTAATGGTTATACAATACTATACGTGCTGGCGGTGGTGACTGAATGGTGAGTGATGGTGTAGTGTCTACGGTGAGAACGTGGGTGTGGCGTAATACTTCTGTGATGATAACTAGATGGACGGCCAAGACAACATATGGTGATAGCAAAAGTGCAAGACCATCTATCTACGCAGGCCAACATTTGTTCACATTTTCTTAAAATGGGCTATTAAAATTGGATATACGCACAATAAAATATTCTTGGAGCGTACTAAGACTGTTCTGAAGAAATAGTTTTGTGTGGTTTAAATGTCTTCATGACTTAATGCAATAAGCTAAAAAGATCGCTAGAGTGGTTCAAGGTTGAGGTTTTGCACTTTTACCCATTCAGAATGATCACATCGGAGTGGTTTTACTAATGGTGGCGATAGCCAGAAAACACAGGTCACCAGGGTTCAATGACAACATGTGGTGGGGTGGGGGTAGAAGGACCTTATACTAGGCAGGTTCCAGGTGTAAGGAGCTGGCGAGACGCTGGTCCAACGCGATAGACGCAAGTCCCACGTTGGACCTTGGGATTGCAGAGGACAAAGGTAATGGAGTGCTATGTAGAGTGGGCCCATACGTAGCCGACGCAGCTCGGGGAGCGTCTTTGCAGCGGAAGCACTTGTAGCAAGGTCATGCAAGGACCGGAAGCGACTCCCAGCCTGCAGGGCGAAAGCAAGCGCAAGATGTCGGGTCATTGTCGGTCAGAGTCTGGCGACGCTGGCCCGCCAATGACCGGATCTCTTCCACTTGCTGCTGAGATACAATAAGAGGACGGGTAGGGTTCGTGAGAAGGCTGGGGGGGGGGGGGTAGAGTGGAGTGATCAACGGGTCATTTGACAGGCACATATTTTGCAGGTCCCTCTATTACACAGATCAATAGTAAAAGAGGAATGGCTGAGAAACATCACAACATCTTGACGCCACTGCCACTCATCCGACAAATGAAGTCAAAACACACTAAACCAGCCATTGGTGGTGGGACAGCTTGCATCGGGTTCTTGGTGCTGTGCAGGGGGTGGGGGTCTCACACTAACACGGTGGATGAGCAATTGGCTGAGTTGGTTTTCCCGAACACCCGTGATAAATTGCCACCTTCCCAGTGACCAAGATGGCCACCACAGAAACGTGGGAATCCAAGATGGCCACCACCGAAGGTGGAAATCTAGCACAAGGTATTCAAAGACACCACGTGTAGGTTTATTTCGCGGGCTTGTAGCTAAAGTGTTGCAAGTGAAATATATATTTTTATAATTATCATGAGCATCCCCTTACATAACCAACTATGTTGTTCTTAGGCTTAAAAACTCAGTTGTTAAGCCCACGAACAACATAGTCGGTTGTGGAAGGGGATTCTCAACTCAATTAAGACAAAAAAATGTCACTTGGAATAGCAGAGCATAGCTCAAAGCCCACGATTTATAAACAGAAAAACATTGAGGTCAATGTCACCTACGTGTACACAACATGCAGTCAGTTTGTTTCTACTACAATTTTACAGCGATACAAATCCAGCTGAAATGAGAATCGGCCCAGCGTTGGCATAATCTTGAGCCGGGGCTGGGCTAATGTTTCACAATAGCTGGGCAGAGAAGGACATTTAATGGGGCTTATCAGACATGTAGGGTATCAGAGTGAATACACATGTAGACATGCGTGGGTGACATTTATACAACCATCTGAGATCAATGTTCAGTGTCATATCATTATGTTATTAAATTTATTGACAGGAATGTTTGATTAAGGACATACAATTGGATCGAAATTCGAAAAATTGTGTGTGATAATTTGTCAACACCTTAGCACACTTAAAATGTGGTTCAGGCTAATTTGAAATTGTGACCCTTAAAGAGCTACATTATAAAACTTGAAGCTTCGTCCACTTATGTCTCGCGACTAGGACACACAACTTCACGTGGGTGAAAATTACTGATATTTGTTTAATTTGAGACGAAACATGTGCAAAGCGGGATGTCTGCAAACGGATTAAAACGACTATAGTCGTGTTTAAGGGTTAAATTGGAATGAAAAAAACGAGTGAATGATCTGTGTAATTTAGATTTGTTATCTCCACCACAAGTGACTAATCTTTAATAACTATATAATCTATGGCTGTCTTTTTATTACAGACAAGATGATAAGCAATTCTCATCTTGTAAGCAATACAAATACAGATACCGTCTTTTGATCTCACTCCTACACAACAAGGAAATAGGGTACAAACAAAAAAGATTCTATGCTATTAAAAATTATTAAATATTAATGTATATTCTTGTTAAAATTATTACTGTTGTTTAAAAGGGTAAATTCCATCTGATAACTCCAAGTAGATTATTAAGATTATGCATACTTATTATTTTATTTGTCAAGTTTTTGTTAGTTTTCCTGCAGCTAGGACTGACTGCTGTACTTACCAGGTACTCCCGGTCTTTATGCTTCATTAGTCTCCGACGCTTACACGCCTAAAACAAGAAACAAAACACAATTATTGTATCCTTTTATTGCATATACCGTTAATTATATCTCGATTGTGGATACCATACCTTGATAAGGTACTACTACCCACCAAACACGAGACGTTCAACAAATGTTGGTTTAATGTTGGGCCAGCGTCGCAGACGGTGGGCCAACATTAAACCAACAATGGGTCAGCGTCTCAAGTTTGCTGGGTAGCCGCCTGTATTTAGTATCCGAGTGTATACTTTTATATGATATGTGTAACATTGTGTATACACAGAGTTCAATAATACAAATAATTTCGTAATTTGATTGACAGTACAGAAACATAATCCAGCAAACAAATGGTGGGCTACCACTGGGCCTACGTAATAGACGGTGGCCCAGCATTAAGCTATAAATGTCTTAATATAATCCCGACAACAGATTGTATTATTATTCTTGATAATTTTGTTTCCCGGTCGAAATTTTAATAGATCGTCACTGCCATTCAAATGAGGGACAGTATATTATCGAACGTTTAGCATTCTTAGTGAAACTGCTAATTATACAATTGTTAAATAAACAGGCAATTTACGTACAACTTGGATAATTAGAAGTCCTCAGTCATTACAGCTGCAAAGTGAAATTGTGTGACGAAATTGCTTTTAAAATTAATTTTCAGATAAAGTCAGCATCGAGCTTGATCTAAAATTATTTAATTAGTTGAAATGTTGAGATTTGTTTTGTATCCATCTCAAGCTAGAATTGATAACGCAATTTCCAGATCCAAGGAGGAGAGAGACACTGAAATCAAAACGGCTACAAAAAAACAGGAGCTATTGTTACATTTTCAACCAGTAAATTAAATTAATTTGGATTGATGTCTGTGTAATGGCGTATAATGATCTTCCTTTCAGGTTTTGACAGATCTAATTTCACAGTCAGATTGCTAATAATGGTGTCCTAATGTTCACAGTCAATAACTCCCCATTTCATAGACGACATTGTAACTATGATCCAACGTCATCGGCGGAGATTCAATACTGTATTTCATCTATGTATTTAGCCTCCAGACCTCTGAATTCTTAAATTGACAGGCTCACTGGCTTGAAATTGTGTTTCGCTACCGCGATCCACAACTTCAAGCCATTGATAATAACTTGGATTTGAAAAATTTAAAGTCACAACATTTCTGATTTTCACCGATTTGAGGCATATTTCACGTTTGGAATCAGTTTACACGAATGTTAATAAGCATACAGAAATACTACTGTTGTCAACATCAAAGCTCTGTATTTAGATGTATTCAGCTGGCTCAGCTACCATTTCTGTCCAGAATTGTCCCCCATAGCGCACGACGTTATTGACGGTAGCTAACACACAGGGATACACGCAGGCCTGGTTATGTGTAGTTAGTCACCAGATGGCAATTGTACTCCCAGTAATCACAAGCATTGATCCGGTGTTGTTTAAGCCCTTTAACCGCCAAATTATTCAGTTTTAATTTTCACCCACTTGAAATTGTGTCTCGCTGACGCGATCCACAACTTCAAATGAGTTAAAATTATTAAGATTCGACAAAATGGAGGTCAATTTGTTTCAAACCTTGCTGATTTATATCACATTTTACCTTTAGCATGGTTAAAATGTGGTACTTATTGTGCTAATTAAACATGAACAAGAGGACTGAAGTCCTATATCATCCCCCGCCATAAATTAGGTTAGCCTTTTTGCGGTCACAAATATTTAAAAAGTCGATTTGTAGTGGCCGTTTTAAATTTCAGTAAAATCACATGCACATTTCCAGATGGTGGGTGATGAGGTGTACAATGTGAATTATTACTGATTTCAATTTTTCAGTTTTCCCCCCCACAAAAAAAATATAAAGTTTATCCATGGCGGCCCTTTTGAATTTCAGTAAAACCTTTAAAAAATCACTTCGATTCTCCATATTGTGGGGAAGGTGATAGTGAAATTTAAATAATTCCCCACTTTAAGTTTTGGAGTTTTTGCGCCCACAAAGTTGAGTTCACCTCCGGCGGCCATTTTGAAATTTGGTAGCATCTTTAAAAAATCACTTGCACATCCCGAAAAATTAAAGTTGATCTGTGGCGGCCATTTTGAATTTCAGTAAAACCTTGAAAAAGTCACCTGCACATCTCCATATCATGAGGAATGTGATAGTGAAATTTGAATAATTTCTAACTTTAAGTTTTAGAGTTTTTGCGCCCACAAAATTTTTCAGAGTTGACCTCTGGCGGCCATTTTGAATTTTGGTAGCATCTCTAAAAAATCACTTACACATCCCCATGTTGCTAGGAATGTGATCTTAAAATTTTAAAAAAAATTGACCAGTAGTTTTTGAATTTTTGCACCCACAAGAAAACGTGACGCCGGAAGCCAGACGCCGGACGCCGGACAGAATCCTGGCGCGACTAAAACCCCCTTCCCCTACGGGCGGGGGATAAAAACCGAATATATTCCGCACCAGCGGCTAAAGGGTTAATGTTGGACCAGCGTCGCGTCGTATACATGTAGGATGGACCAACATTAAAACTACATATGGATAATGTCTCACGTTTACTGGGCTGTGTTTTTATATGGATTTGTAATGCGACACGATTTGTACTTGTAATTTGTATTATGTAACTAGAAAAGGATGTTCTGTCGAGCATGTGAGTCCCAGGCTGCAGTGCTTATTATAGAGAATAGTCAGCCAAACCAAAGTACAATGGAAAGGCCTCACTCTGGAGGAAATGCATACGTCATCACAGTGTCTCCTGTACCAGGCAAGTATGCTTGATTACGGTGGCGATCAGCGGCACTAGCCGGGAGTGTGCAAACAAAATATGATTCATCCTGACCATAGAAAACCCCATTGTATTTGCTAATTAACATGATAAATCGCACCAGAAGTTTCAATTTCGCTTTCAGGACCATTGCCAAATACGTTATTCGATTGTAAACCGCTCTTTGCTCGTATTCGCCTCCAATCATGGAACAATTTTCGCGAAGCAAAACTATAGTCCCCCACAGAGTGAGGGGGAGGGAGGGTCTCAAACAAGTGATTAGAAGACACGCCAACATTGAGATATTGTGGCGTGTGTGCACTTCTATAGATAAACACGTAATAAGAAGATACTCACATCAAAGTAGAGCCAGAACATGAAGACAAGGTGGCATATCACATAAATAATGGCAAAGGCAATAAACACATCCTTCTCCAGGTCCTGTAGAAAGATGTGGCCATGACGCGCGAATACCGTGACAACGGCGTGCCATATGCAGACTACGCAGAGAATTACTAGCGACAGTAACACATACTTGTCCTGCAAAATAACACAATAACAGAGAATTATTACTGGGGACAATAACACATACGTAAAATAACATAAGCATAGAGAATAGCTGGCGATAGTAACCCATACTTGTCCTGTAACATAACACATGTATTAACCACTAAAGTACTAAAGTCTTAGAATTTTTTTTTACCGAATTGAAATTGTGTCTCGCTACCGCGACCCGCAACTTCGGTAAAAATTATTTATGCACAATTCAATGAAACCATAATGTCAATCTGGCAATAATGGCCGTAGACACATAACATACTGTAGGTATTGAAATGAATAAGAAAGAGCTACATGTAGGTAGGATATTTATGAAGACTTCAAATTCACAAAAAAATGGTCTCCATGGATTATACAAGAATATTCCAGTGTTTTGACCCTTTCAAGCCTGAATTTACCATTGTCATCTTCATCCACTACAAGCCGCAAATTGCTATCGCAATTCTCGACTTGTAGTGCATGAAGATGATTTGATTTGATTTAAAAATTAAAGAAAATTGCCATGAATTGGTAAACCAGTTTCATGGAAATTATCATTATAAAACCCTTAGTTGTTGGAAAATTAAGTGTGTTTACAAGGATGTAAAATGATGCCTCAATGCATCGTGAGGACTTAAAGGGTTAAGGGTTAAATGTATATAATTATCACCAGTTATAATAACACCTTATATTCCTGCTACATAACATGTGGTAATATGCAACGTGCAAAACATAATAATCGTCTTGTTACATAACACAGTTTCATGGAAATTATCATTATAAAACCCTTAGTTGTTGGAAAATTAAGTGTGTTTACAAGGATGTAAAATGATGCCTCAATGCATCGTGAGGACTTAAAGGGTTAAGGGTTAAATGTATATAATTATCACCAGTTATAATAACACCTTATATTCCTGCTACATAACATGTGGTAATATGCAACGTGCAAAACATAATAATCGTCTTGTTACATAACACAGTTTCATGGAAATTATCATTATAAAACCCTTAGTTGTTGGAAAATTAAGTGTGTTTACAGGGATGTAAAATGATGCCTTAATGCATCGTGAGGACTTAAAGGGTTGAGGGTTAAATGTATATAATTATCACCAGTTATAATAACACCTTATATTCCTGCTACATAACATGTGGTAATATGCAACGTGCAAAACATAATAATCGTCTTGTTACGTAACACAGTTTCATGGAAATTATCATTATAAAACCCTTAGTTGTTGGAAAATTAAGTGTGTTTACAGGGATGTAAAATGATGCCTTAATGCATCGTGAGGACTTAAAGGGTTAAGGGTTAAATGTATATAATTATCACCAGTTATAATAACACCTTATATTCCTGCTACATAACATGTGGTAATATGCAACGTGCAAAACATAATAATCGTCTTGTTACATAACACACGTGTTAATAATATAGCACCATAATACATAAACATGATAACTGGAGAAAATATAATTATGTAACATTTTTACACGGTAATCTGTGTGAAATATAACTAGTACAATATAATATCCCCCACCCCCACAACGATTTTACAAAAGTAATTAAATATTACATACCTCCCCACATATTTCCATGAAAGTGTGAGAGCAATACTGAGTAAACATAACTAATACAATTTACCCCCTAAACCTCTCAATTAAATCATTTAAATTTTCACCTACTTTGTGTCACGCTACCGCGACCCACAACCTCAATTAGTGAAAATTACTCATATTTGTCTAACTTGAGACTGAACATTTGCCAATCTCGATGTTTAAATACACATTTCGTTCCCTATAACTGGCGGCCAAATAAAGCGTATTAAAAACGAATATTGTCGCGCTTGGTGGTTTAAGGTTAATATGTGGCAGTCCTCACCCCTATGACTTCGCCAACTAATGTAATATTACATACCACCACCTCTCCATAATCGATACAGTAATGATAGAACACTACCACTCAAATGACTGTATGTGTGAGCTATAACCAAATTCACATTAAAACTAATAAACCAGTATTGCATGATCGCATGATTTTTTCAAAATAATCACAACAGCCCTGAAAATTTTAAATGCTGTTAGGATTTTACTAGATAATGGCCTTTGCAATCAAAATTACTATTTTTTATAGCTATATATCTCCAACGTATTGTCATGTGAATGAGGGCATTGCTCAGTACCTGCTGGAATACTTACCATATACGTGAGGTAGGAAATTTTAGGAAGACTCTGGTTTATCACAAATTTAAATGTAACAGAGGTGAGCAACAATGTGAAAGACAGTTGCAGTCGGTTCTGCGGCAGTTCTGGACTGACGGCAAAGGTGGCAAAGGATAGGGCACTGATGAAAAACTGAAACACACGTACAGGAGAACATATTATAGCATTTATTAGCATGGAGATAATACATGCATTCTCTTGGCTTATTTGTAATGAATGATACAATGAATTATGGTAAAAGAAGACGTCTGAGATGAAACAAACAACGAACCACACAATGATTTGTGTATTTGAGTGGGATATGGGGAAATACAACACATGTTCATGGGCCTTATTCATGGACATGTGCTGTATTTTCTTATATAACACGATGAAAAATTATTATAACATCGGGCCTATTGTCAAAGACGAAGTATGAAACGACAAACCGGTTAACTGATATCTGACCGACTGACCCACACAATCATCTCTGACCAACCGATTTGACCAGTTAGACCAGCCACGATCGCTCAGATCGATAAATTATTCAACCAATCAGTCCGAAAAACCAGTCCAATCGGCCAGTTCCACCGAACAAGCAGTCAAGTGATAAGTACCTTCTATCGATCAAATAAATTCATTCGACTCCCCACATTGCTAGATTAGTGCATGAGATTTACCAGTAAATGTACTGAATGACTGATAAACTGCAGCATAGATATAAAGATAATCAATGTAAACTGAAACTGGTAGATTCTGGTTTCAACATAACTGAATACACACACGGTTTTGACATCGTAAACGGGCAGTCCGACCAACCGAACGACAAATCAGGCGATCAGTCCCTTCTATCATTTCAGCTGATCAGTTCGTCCGATCTGTCCGACCTGTCCGACCAGCAAATTCGATCAACCAGTTTTATTGTATGAACCGAACGATACCAATTACGAATTGGAAACTCGATGACTAATAAACTGATGACAAAGTATATGTAGAGTTTGTAGACATAATAAATTAATGACTTTGCACTTTAAAGCCGTTAGCATCTCAATTTAACATAGAGCCTATAAATGGAATAGAAAAATGTTAATGACCCCCATCAAACATGACTGATACAAACTGAACACCAGTACTGAAATCCAATTAGGCCTACGTAAACGTGGTTAGCGCAGCCGAGTCCAATTATTATTCTATGAACGAATACAGAAGAAAATAAACGCTGGAGAAAGGAGATGTAATTACAGTAACTAGAGTCGGGAATTATTTCTAATGTGCTACCGAATTAATTTCGTCACGTAAAACTGGTGGACATTCAATCTGAAACAGATTTTTAAGGATGATAGCCACCTGACACGAGGTATTTGTTCAATGTCGGTCTAATATTGGCCCGGCGTCTGCGACGCTGGCCCAGCATTAGACCGACATCGGATACATGTCTCGTGTATACTGGATGACAGTTGTTTTTCCTCTGGCGAGATGCTAAACGACATTATTTAGAATGAACGACCGGTAAGGTATCACCTACTAAACATGTTAAAGATAAAACGTGACATCAATCAGCACATTTCTAAAGTTCACCTCCGTTTTGTCAAATCTGAATAATTATCACTCACTTGAAGTTGTGAATCGCGTCAGCGAGACACAACTTCAAGTGGGTGAAAATTCAATTAAATAACTTGGCGGTTGAAAGGATAACAAAATTATTACATAACATATTATTACAGTCGATGGCATTCATCTAACCTGAGAACGATTAAACTCACACGACTTTCGCTATATATAAAACTCATTATTCCACAATTATCTATATGCAGGATCGAAGCACTGTAAAACGCATCACGTGATCCTAAATTGCAAATGGCCGTCGGGAGGCGTCAGTTGTGCTATCAGTGTTCCACTTGATAGGAATGTAGTGCGTTTGATTACGGGTGGCCTTCAGACCGCTAATTAGAAACCCCGGAATGTGAACTATTTTATGCCTGATTAGCGCCTCCTGCTTGTGTGTCTGCTCCCCCCCCCCCCCTCCCCTTCAGTGAAATCAGTCAGCTTCCACAGGATTATGTCAGCTACAGGTTTCCACATTGTATGTTTAAATAAAGAATAGTTACATGTACATATAAGCATGGTATAGGCCTAATTTATTCAACGATTGTCATTATTCTTGCTTATTTTCAGGTGATTACCTTTCAAATTTTATTGACTGGCCCGATATTTCACGCTGGTGAATAATAATATATAATAAACACAATGATGTTTCACCACC
>OZ024903.1:90279849-90475599 GCA_964017125.1 Flabesymbios commensalis | reverse complement strand
TAATAAACACAATGATGTTTCACCACCCCAATATTCTTTCACAACGACTATATATGAGATGGACATTATATCACCACTATGCTTTTTCATTTATATCTATTATAGTATAATAGAATAAGGGATTTTAGGCTTCGTCGGTCGCTGAACGAACCCCCGCTTTTCCCGCCACCCCACTATATACCTCACGCAAAGCCTTGACATTCAGGGATGGTTGTAATGCTTATAAAAAAAAATCCTAGAATTTTTTTTTCTGCTGAAATTTGGCTTTTATTTTATGTTCATCACAATTTCTGCCTGATGTCTGATGTGTTTTATGCTGGTGTCAGTGTGTCCAAAGAGCACACCAGCTTTGCACGTGCGGAGCACGGGTCAAAGCTAGTAAAATATATATATATGTATATATATATATATATATAATAAATCTGATGTTAACATCATGCCATCATTATGTACATCATCCATTTTTCATTTATGCAGTTTGCACAGTAATCAGGGTAATGGATTACAAAGTCATCTGAACGACAGTTCCGGTCGAAAATAGACGTTGAGCAACAATTTGTTTATATTTGTATTGTTTCTATATAATTCAATAAATTATATTCTATGTCATTGTTCATCAATGTTGTATTGTGGCTCCTTTGACAACGACATGTGTTTATATCCTCAAAGGAGTTTCTAATACCATTATTTTATTTTTATATTAGTGAAATACATCTATCTGTCTGTTATGTTATGTATGTAGCGACTAGCAGCGTAAACGTGACAAATTATTGAGCAGACTACACACAAGCATGATTTCTGCAAATCAAATCACATCGGACTTTAATGCTCGAGTCAGGAGAGGACAATTGGCCTGTGTCACCCCTCCCCCCCTCTCCCCTCTGGGAGATTTGAACCCTGATCCTCCGGGTTGAGAGCTGGAGTGGGCCCCAGGTCCCTGAGCTCCTTTTCTGTCTCAAGTAAGAGGATCACCATAGTCGCGAGATCCACAGAAGCCATGTAATGACGGATCCAAGTCGTCCGACAATTAATCACTTATTACTTCCTGACAGAGGCAGCCCCGCGTCGCGCCCGCGCGCTGCCATTTCCCAGTGCAAAGGCTATTTTACACAGTCCACCATAATTCTAAATCGCGATAAAAAAAAGCGCCAGAATCGATATTTCTTATATATTTTAGCGATGTCATTTACACAAAGCGCGACGCGATAAACGGCCTTAACCTATTAACCGCCGGTTATTCAGTTTTTCATTTTATTATCACAACATTACGTAGCGCCTTCTAAACATGTTCAAGCGAAAATGTCACATCAATCAAACGATTTGAAAATAATAGGGCGGGGGCCCTAGGGTAGTGGTTAGCACCGCTGCCTTTCACGCCAGAGTCCGGGGTTCGGTTCCCGGTCTCGGCGGTTTGAAAGAAACAAAAATGTTTCTTCCCCATCCACGTGTGAAAGTCAGTATTGTGGGGAGCCTCCGTGACCGAGAGGTAGCGTGCTCGGCCTCAGACCGCCAGGGTTCGAATTTCGAATCCTGTGTCTGGAGGACAGTGTCATCTCGATCATCTCACCATCCTCAGGAGGTTCTCCTGGCCCAGTTTAGCCTATATGTGCACAAAGGTGACCTAAAGCCCGATTCATTTCATTTCATTTTTTTTATTTGAAAATAGTTGACCTTTATTTTGTAAAATTTGAAGAATTTTCACTCACTTGAAGTTGTGGATCGCGTCAGCGAGACACAACTTCAAGTGAGTGGAAATTACATGATTGTCCAATTGAATAATTTGGCACTTAAAGGGTTAATACCTTGTCCAATAAAAACATTGCTGACGCAGGCCCAACATTAAACCGGAGCGACGTATCGCGGACTGTGTAAATCTACGATAAAAAATATTGACGATATTCAGGTAATTTATAGTTATCGTAGTCTGTGCAATATGGCCTAACCCTTTACCGGCTGAGCAGCTTATTTTTTAACCCACTTGAAGTCGTGCCTCGCTACCGCGATCCACAACTGCAAGTGGATGACAAATACTCATATTTGTCTAATTATAGAAAACAAGTGTATATAGTTTCTACTCATGGAACAAAAACCGGTATTTGATATAGGTATGATAAAAAAGTAGTGAAAGCGATAATTGTCATGATTAGCGCTCAAAGCCTTAACCTTTTCACCGCTACGCACGATTATAGTTGTTTAAGATCGTTTAACCCTTTAATCGCCGGTGCCGATTATATTCGTTTTTTACATTTTTACTAGTACATTAAATTGCAGCTTTTGAACTTGTTAGAGATAAAATGTAACATCAATTTTAAAATTTTAAAATAATTGACCTCCATTTTGTCAAATCTGAATAATTGTCACTCACTTGAAGTTGTGGATCGCGTCAGCGAGACACAACTTCAAGTCGGTGAAAATCCAAATTAAATAATTTGGTGGTTAGAGGGTAATGTACAATAAAATCACTGTTATTGTTAATTAAATGTAGGCCCTAGGTATTCATTTATTGATGTATTTATTAAAACATATTTTGCGTGTGTAAACATTGAGATCGGCACACGATGTGTATCAAATTAAACACAGATCAGTAATTTTCACCCACTTGAAGTTGTGGGTCGCTACCGCGACCCACAACTTCAAGTGGGTGAAAATTAAAAAAACACATAACTTAGCGCCCTAAGCCTTATTGCTTTGGATGCGTGTGGAAGTTGATCGTGTTGGGGACATATAGCAGGCAGCTGTTGACATATATAGCGGGTGTGTCTGCCGACCAAGAGATCCAGGTACCCGGACTCCCGTTATTGATTTCTCCTGACTCGCTTTTTTGCCCCTATTCTCCGCGCGCTTTTGTAAACCGCCCCGGCCGCGTTCATTATTAATTCCGCACTCAGATATCCGTAATGGCAATAAATCTGAGCGCCGACAGTCTCTGTGATTCCCCAAATTAATATTGCACTGATATACAGAGATAAACAAACGCGTCTCGTGAGTTTGGGGAAGTTATTTTGAATTGAATATAAAGCTTGAAAACGTTGGGTACATGTACATACACCTACGTCTAGACCCGGGGTCTAGACCCGAGCCCTTATTTTTCGTCGCCCATCCATTGAGATAGCGAGGCAAAATCTTATCCGGGTGAGTCGAAAGCAAAAATTCGACGAAAACTATTATGTACTGAGTAATGCATATCCCGGGCCTCAGAACAGTTTGTGAACATTGTATGATATTGTAAATACCTCATATTATCTTTATATGATGATAATAAAAAAAAGAAATATGAGTTATATAAATATACCAAAATATATGCATTTTCCATATATATAAGATTTTTTATTATTAATTATATATGTATCTACATCAATTATAATACCCCGGTACTTCAAAAGTATTTGCAGTATATATGCAAAATGTTTGTAGAATTTTTAGTTAATTTGTTTTAATAAGATTGTCCGATTTATCATACAAACACATTTTAGTAAATGCTTTTATATTATATATGTAAGTTAATAAATTATGGGAATTGTGTAGATCTCATCCATATGTAATATCAACTTAATTATTATTAGAAACATTAATTCTAATAGCTATTTTTTCTTTATTTTATTATTTTATATTTTCTTACCAATTATGTAAAACGTATAGATTTGCATAATTTGAGGTTTTACATATTATATACATGTATATAATGTAATACGCTAAATATCGATGTATGGTTTATTATTATTATTTATTTAATGATCTGTGAGGGCCCCACGGCAGATGAGCTATGCCCAGTGGGTTGGTGCATATATGTTTTTAATCTTGATTTTACACATTTGTGCTTGGATATACCTGTACCCTCGATAAATAAAGACTTTATTATTATTATTATTATGAGGTTATGTTACATGTAAATGATGTTGACGCTTTCTGCAATGCGACAGCATAGCAGTAAACTGGCATTGTGAGAGAAAAGTCACAGCAGGTTATACAGTTTTAAATATATCAGATTGTTCTATAATACTTACTAAAAAAAACTTAAAACGCTAAATTACATAAATTCTTTTTCCCTCATTTTAAAGTTCTGAGTCGCTAAAAACACAAAGTTCAGGTGGGCAAAACTTACTAATATGTAAAATTTGAATAAAAAATATGCCAATCTAGCAAACTCATAGTCCAGTCTTCATTTAAATTATCTTATTTAAAAGACAAATTAAAAGGATAAGAATTGCCATAACCACTTTAGGGTTACCAATTGACATTTAATATATAATTACCTTAAAATGTCACCGCGGCTTGGTATGCGTATGCAAACCATTCCGCGGTGAGATTTAGCTGTCCTCGTTGACTCACTGACATTATTTATCATGCATATGGTGGTGGATGTTTCATATTAATTACTTTTTGTGCAATTAACAATTGACCATCTATATATAAATCAAATCTAATCGCACAATAAACTTACGAACAATATTAATTTACTTGTTATGACTACTTGACATATTTAAAATATGGGTACCAGTATGAAATCGTCCAAGAAAAGAAACTTAATTCGAAGGATATATTTCTGAATGCGATGATGTATTGCATAGTAAATCAGAGAAGGGTTTTGATGAAGGGGTGATAAAATATGCAAGCGGTGTTCATTTGAGTGTGATATGGGAAAATACAGCTCTCTTCCAATGAATGAGGTGTGAGCTTTTAGGCGAGTACCTCATGCATTGGACATGTGCTGTATTTTCCATGCCGCAGAAAAATGAACAACGTTTGTATTTTCTCACACGATCAAGTCACATGTGGCCTAACTGCCATAGATTACAGTTCAACTCCAGATAGATTGCGATATGGGCTGATACCGGTATACGTCGCATAGTTAAAATCGCTGCACAGAGTGTCAGAATATAATCATGTTTTGTATTAACGAGAAAAACGACATAATGACAAAAACGTTCAGTAAAAGTAGTCAAAAATTGAATTAAAGTAGACATATCCTGATATTATCACTCATCACAGTGGGTGATAATATAAGGATATATCTGTATTAGCACTCACCATAACGAGAAAAACGTTCCAGTAAAAGTAGCCTGCTCGCCGGGCTGCCCGGCACATTACAGACAAAGCCGGGTGACAGCGGTTCGAGCTCGAGTATTCTTGTGTCATCACTTTCTTAGACACCTCTATGTGCTCGTGCAGGCGCCACTCCTGTAAAAAAACAGACACAGAAAAATACAAATTTAAATAGTTATCAAGCAGAAAATGTTGATTTAACCCTTTAAGCGCTAAGGTGAACAATTTAAATTCTCACGCAATAACTTCAAGTGCGTGAAAATTACTCATATTTGTTTAATTAGTGATCAAACATTTGTAAATCTTTATGTCTAAGCAAACATTTCATTCACAATATCAGTATTTTATCGACTAATAACACAGATTTAAAACGACTATATTTCGGCTTAGCCTTAGGGTTCCTATTCCCTATGCACCATGAATTCATGAAAATGGCATCGTCCGTCAAAATATGGATAATATAAACTCAACTTTGACTTTGACATACTGCGCTTAAGTATTCATCAAATCAAGACACCTTTATTCATCTTGAGGAGTTTCGGCAGCGACGGAAACGAGAAAGCAATAGTCGGGTTTTTTAGTACAGTGACCTGAGCCCACTCACCCCTCCCTTGATAAATGTAATAGCTCGAATCATTTTGTTTAATACTAATATCATATTATACGAACTGAGAACAACCATCGTTTCTATGTACATAAATACAATAATAAGGACAATTCCGAGGCTGTTTAGTAATATAAACTGGTGACCGAAATTATTTCTTAAACTACTTTTGAATAGTTTAATTGCAATATAAAATAAATTCATCTATACAAGAAAAAATCGAACCACATATCTTAAGTGTATCCATTATAATAAAGCAGTAGCTGTTTACTTGAAAAGTAAACACTTATTGCTGTTAGCATTTGTTCTTGTATCAATTCGAAACATTGGCCATAATATATTTGATTGATGAGAATTACCCACTGTCTAGTATGGTTTTATGGCATGCACACTATTTAATTCTTAATTTGTCTCCCATTAATGTCTGCACCACACGACACTGTCGTGTACCGTTAATGTTACACCTGTTTGCCGGCATACTTTTGATGCCTAGAATTCCACCCTTTGAGCGCCCGTGTCGCATTTAAAGGGGCTATCATTCGATTTCCAAGGGGGAAGGGGCTGAAGTGTTTTCAAAATAAATAATTTCGGGCAAACTTTGCGTGTAATAAATATTTTATTTCAAGAACTGTTCTATATAAACATGTAATAAAATGCAAAATTTTCAGCGCGCCGCCGAGACCGGTTGAAATAAATAATTTGTCCGCGACAACCCCCCCCCCCCCCCCTGGATATTGAATGGTGACCCCCTAACCCCTGAAGCGCTACATTGAAAAAAATGCTCCCACTTGAAGTTGCGTCTCGCTAACGCGACCCACAACTTCAAGTGAGTGAAAATTACTCATATTCGTTTATTTTGAGACCAAGCATTTGCAAAGCTTGACGTTTAAACACACATTTCGTTCCCTGTCGCTGTGGTTTAATCGGTTGATGAAACGGATTGAAAAAGACTATATTCGTCCTTAGCGACTTAAAGGTTAACCCTTTAACCGCCAAATTATTCAATTTGAATTTTCACTCACTTTAAGTTGTGTCTCGCTGACGCGACCCACACCTTCAAGTGAGTGAAAATTATTCAGATTTGACAAAATAGAGGTAAACTCTTTTCAAATCGTGCTGATTGATCTGACATTATAGCTTCACCATGCTTAAAAAGCGGTACTGACTGTGGTAATAATTGAGTGAAAAACCCAATATATTCGGCACCGGCGGTTAAAGGGTTAAGCACCACAAGGCATATTTTAAATTAATCACACTCAATCAATATGTCATGATCCACCACATTGAGAACGTTCATAGTTTTGATTTCAAACAATCATGTGTATTTAACAAAAATAGGTTATCTTAATACATAGAAATGACAAGGTACACGTGCGCATCTAACGGGTTGTGAATACAAATGAGAAGTTACACCTGAGTATTTAAAAGGTTACTAATGTATCCATCAGACACAGTCATAAATGATTACCATAACCACTGAGCGCTTAATTACTGTAGTTGCTACAGGCGCATCCCATATATCCGGTACCAGCTGAGCTGTACGTGTAGATGGTCGTATCAGCCACTTTAAAAAGAAGTAGATACGACCATCCAATCTTCACGATGTGATATCCCACGACAATAATTTATTATTATGATATTAAAAACAAGAAATAATGTCATATTTAGTTCCATGAATATGATCCCATGTATATTGTATTGTGTATATACATATAGCTCTCTTATTCTTACTCAATCTGTAAAACATACGAGGGACGTGAAACAATGGTTAGAGCGTGGCGCTTTGCAATAGCTGCTACCTATCGTGCGGGTCCAATCCCTGTAGCCTTGGGGCAAGTTTTCAGAGAGATATCATGTTCCTCTCCTCCCAACGTTGGGACAGTCACTTAAGTGAGTATATGGTAGGACAGATAACTTATAAGCGCTCAAATAGTTGCAGGGCTATATAATCCCAGTGGAGTTGAAATGACACGCAAATTAAGTACAGTGACAAGGGGGGTAAAATGTAAAAAGGTCGGATGATATCCGAGCAAACACAAAACAGTTGCATACCATTTTCACAACCTCGATCCAACGTCTTCCACGTTGGCCCAACATTATATAAATGCTATACAAATGGTTTGTGTTTGCTGGGATATCAGACTACAAAGCTTCCCATTTTACCGGGACAAAAACAGAGGGAGGTTGCCATGTGACCTTAAAAGTAAGCCATCTGTATGTTTCACTGTCACTGTAAAGAGCCGTTTCTCTATGGTAATGAACATACTGTTTAAAAGCTAGTAAATTCATTAGCCACCATTACCTGACACGCAGCTGTCATTCTAAGTGGAAACTATGTCTCTCATAGAGTAGGAGTGAATGCAGCTGGGACGTTCAATGGAAACTAACACAAATCCAGCGCAAAGTTTGACCAGCATAGTATTAGCAATCAGGACAATGCACCATCACTTGGTGGACCAGCAATGTGACATTACTTCGTGGACGAGCAATGCACCATCACTTTAAAAGTAATATTATGCTTTGGGTAAAGCCCGAGAAGTTCTACATTCGTAGCTGTAAAAAAGGTCGAGGCCGAATGGGAAATTGATTTACTAGCTTTGAAACTCCAAACACATCCGGTGATAATGAGGATCACTCATAATCAACAGCTGACTGATAATATTACCTTTAGGCCCACTATGATAATTAGACTGTACTTGATCATATAGCTCTCCATTTCCAGCTTCGAATGTAGTGGTCGGATAAAGAAAACTATGCAGTGTTGTGTTTTAACATTAGAAAAGACAAGATGCTATACTATCAACTGTTCACTCTGCAAATAAGAGAAAGTTATGATGATCTTTATTTTAAGATATTCAGTGGGATGGGCCCCAGGACATCATGGTTGACATTGACTGAATTAGTGATCCTTAAACGTTATTCAGTCAATGAAGTAAAATAATGTTCACTCTTTAAGCGCCAAGTAACATTTTTACCTCCTTGAAATCTGGATTTTGATATATTAGCCCACAACTTCAAGTAGCTAAAAATGTACCTGATTTGTGGAATACATCCTTATGGTAAAAACATGTTTTTGTATCATGGATGGATGTAATCATTTCTGTTGTTTTGTCCTCACCATCAACCAGCGAACACGAGACAACAATCACCCAATGCTGATGCTAGCCCATCGTCTACGACTCTTGTTTAGTATGAAGTCACCATGCGTTCCAATGTTGCCTTGATACTGGATCACCGTCTAACATTTCATTTCCATCATGGATGATGGGATCACTTGTGATGTTGTGTCCCCACCAGCAGTTCACCTGGTGGTGCCCCCAACGTGAATGAAACTGAAGGTTTCAGCCACAGACTGAGCCATGATGGGAAATTAGGACGGCCATATGTAACACTTGGCAGCGATCAAGCAGGTCAATATTAGGTTAATTAGAATCAGCTACATGTATATTTCGCCTACACCTACACTTGTTGTGAGCACTTGTTGTGATTCTCCCGTGTAAAACAAACATGACAGCCACACCACAACCACACCTGTCCACGGCTAGCCTGGTGGTCCCCTCCCCTTCGTGACGGTGAGGCCTTGATTACACTGACACGGCGGATCCTGACGATCCCTGTGGTATAATCAGAGGGAGTTACGTGCTGGCGGTAAAGCCTCCTGTCAGACTAGCTCATTATTTATAACTGGTATCTTACATATTTCCTCCTTATTTTTATCCCATTATTTTTTAGGGCGGGGGCCCTAGGGTAGTGGTTAGCACCGCTGCCTTTCACGCCAGGGTTCGGGGTTCGGTTCCCGGTCTCGGCAGCTTGAAAGAAACAAAATGTTTCTTCCCCAACCACGTGTGAGACTCAGTAGTGTGGGGAGCCTCCGTGACCGAGAGATAGCGTGCTCGGCCTCAGACCGCCAGGGCTCGATTTTTGAATCCTGTGTCTGGAGGACAGTGTCATCTCATTCATCTCATCATCCTGGCTCAGTTTAGCATATATGTGCACAAAGGTGGCCTAAAGCCCGATGCATTTCATTTATCCCATTATTTCTTTTGTTTTTCTATCAACTCTTGATCGTCAGATAACTGATGTCGACTACAGTACACCCTATGTATTATATTAGCACTTGCATAACTAAAGAGAAACATGTATTCAATGCATGACACTAATACATGTTGGTAATTAAATTTAAAAAATCCAAGCAATTTTCAGTGATTTGAAGTTGTCGATCGCGGTAACGAGACACAACTTCAAGTGAGTTGACATTTACATTGTATAAGTTAGCACTTTAAGATTAACCCTTAACGTGCTAAGTTGAGCAATTTAATTTTTTACGCACTTGAAGTGGCGTCTCGCTACCATGACCCACAACTTCAATTGGGTAAAAATTACGTTCATATGCACAATTTAAGTCGAAACATATCATGATCATCAAGCAAGTATAAGGCTAATCTCTCCGTCATTTTTCCTGCTTGAAGCACAAATATAAAAAATGAAAACGGCGATAGAGATTTTTGTGCTCCAAAGGTTAACCCTTGTCCTGCTGAATTGTTTCTATTGAATTTTTCGTCATTTGAAGCTAAAATTGCTAACGTAATTTCCAGCTTCAAATGACGAAAAATATCTCTTTTTTTTTTTAATAATACATCTTCTAAGTTGAATTATTTGACCAACTGAGCATCCACGACAAATTATATACCTATCTCAATGACATTTTTTTTTATTTAAACTCTTTAAAACCGTATATATACGGGCGTAGTTGTAGAAGGGTTAACCCTATAACCGCTAAATTATTCAATCTGAATTTTCACCAACTTAAAGTTGTGTCTCGCTAACTTCAAGTGAGTGAAAATTATTCAGATTTGACAAAATGAAGATCATTTGTTTTCAAATATTACTGATTAATGTCACATTTTATCTTTAACCTGTTCAAAAGATGGTACATAATGTGCTAATAAAAAATGAAAACCCGAATATATGCAGCACCGGCGGTTAAAGGGTTAACGCTGTACCTCTGACTGAGACGCAGATTACAAAGCACGCTTAATGACGCTTCACAGCTCTCTCATTATCTTCTGCCTGGAGTCCGGCATTAGTGATCTGTTCTTAGTTGGTTTCCGCTGTTAGGAACATCGTGAAAATGTTAGGCGTATTCCACTCACACCTTACTACTATATTAACGGTATTCCATTGTAACTGTAGCTGTATTATAAATAACGATATACCACCGTAATTTAAATGAAATTACATTTCACAGTTGGCATTTCCCATGGGAAATAACAGTGAAATTCAAACGAAATATTGACAAATTCAACTTCAGAATAACGTAACGTTTCCATCGCGCGCCAATTTTATTCCACGCATCTCCAATCAGGTGGGATACCCAAAAATTGCAGTGAAAAATAGACAATGGTCAGCTAGGATGGTAGTATTCAAGATGGACAAATTACCCAATAAATATATTCTGCGACGGAAGCTTCTTAGACGCCTAAACCGAATTAGCCCCAGGGACAACACCGGCATTTTTGCCATCGACCGTCCATATATAGTTTTTGGATGTGTGCCCCACAGGGCGTATCTGCCACTTTGCAAAGTGGGACATACGCCCTTTTAATCCCCGAGGGGTGCCGCCGTAACGGACGTAACACATACACGTCACGTAGAGGTCGGGTCGTGGCCTGACGACTAAGATATTTTTTGGCAGGAGGCTGAGACGACACAGAGGCGCAAAGACAAAAAACAGTAACTGCTTACATGAAAAGTAAACAGTTACTGCTGTTTGTCTTTGCACGGTCACAACCGTGCAAAGACAAACAACAGTAACTGCTTACTTTTAAAGTAAGCAGTTACTGCTGTTTGCCTTTGCAGTAAAAGTAAGCAGTTACTACTATTTGTCTTTGCAGGACATAACTGCATCAGGAGATTAGGTGGGCAAAAACGGCAGAGTTAGGATCTGGTGATAAATAGCCGGGGTGATGCAGTCTGGCCACATAAACCGATTATGAGCAGAGTAAATCCAGGTTAATCCTAATATAGAACAGCCCTGTAATCTGCAGCAGCGCAGGGTGTCTCAATTATTGTTATTGTATATAGGTTCAATCAATCAATCAAATCTACACTTATATAGCACCCCCTCTAGAAAAACTAATCAAGACATGTAGGTTCTATATGTCTGTATATTTTGTAAGTCATTACATATATTATTGCATGTTAGGCGAAGATCTTTGTTATTATTGTATGTCAGGTAGGTCTTAGTATTTCATTGAGTACTTGTCAGTTAATGTCGCAAGTTAGTTGATTATCTCAGTTTGCGTTGATTGTAGGATGAGTAAGCCTGCTTTTACTGCATGTTCAGTGAGTAAGTAATGAATTTTAATACATGTTGAGTAAGTGTCTATTTTTATCGCATATATAGGCAGTGTAACAGTGTTTGTTATGACGTTTGCGTTATAATGTGACTACCTCTGCTTTATTGCATGTTAGGAAACTATGTCTGTTTTACTGCATGTTATATCAGTATATCAGTTTGTGTTGCATATTTTGTTCACCGCATGACATGAGTACTCCAGTTTGTATTGCATGTTAGATGAGTGTGGCAGTATCTGCTGTATATCAGGCCAATATATTCGTGTTTCATAGCATAAAGCTGAGTGTATTGGAAAGATTAAGCAATCCGCCACAAAACGTTTGTGAACCCTAACCCTTCCTACCGACGTAAGATTCTGATGACAAAACTCGATCGCCGCACTGAAAGAATTAAAAAATTATAATGGCCACAGACCCGTAACGTAGGTATTCAAATGAAGCGGAAACAGCTAACTACGACATTTATGATAAGTTCAAATTGAAAAAAATCGTTGGTCTCCATGATTTATACAAACATATTTCAGCGGTGTAAGGGATAAACTGCTAATCACGTCAAAAACCGTTTTTAGCATTTTTATTTATCTTCGAAAAAGACAATTTGCAAGAGAAATGTGTATTTCATTTGCAAAATTTGGCATATATTCTTCTTCAGACTGTGCAGCTATCAGCTACTTGAATTTGTGGCTAAATAATATAGTGCTTAATAGGATAATATTCAATTCCAAATTGAATAAAAAGAACACGTTCTTGTTATATATACTACCCTGCAAAGTCAAACAGCAGTAACCGATGTATGCCTTTACATTGCAACACAAACGGGTAAAAGAAAGTAATAAATGGGTCCGTTGTCGGGAAAGTCTAGAGGAGGCGATATGGCTTAATAAACAGCGCCTTTCTCGTGTTTACCGCTCTATTACAGTGAGTGACACACAGCTCAGACCTGTTATTGAGTGGTTGGCCGGGCCAGAATGGCTGTGACATATTAGTCGGACCATGAATAAGCGCCGAATGATGGCTAGATGTCACAGGAATAAGTGGCAGACCCATGAACACACCAATTTCTGAAAGCTGGCGCAAAATATCAGAGTCAAGTGGACAGATAAACACCGACAGAAAAAGGTGATTGGTGGTTATTTCTTGTTAGACATGTTCAATCTGTATACCGGTAAAGATATTGAATGAATGAATAAATAAATAACTGAATGAATAAATGAATGAATGAATGAATGAATGAATGAATGAATGAATGAATGAATCAATCAATCAATCAATCAATCAATCAATCAATCAATCAATCAATCAATCAATCAATCAATCAATCAATCAATCAATCAATCAATCAATCAATCAATCAATCAATCAATCAATCAATCAATCAATCAATCAATCAATCAATCAATCAATCAATCAATCAATCAATCAATCAATCAATCAATCAATCAATCAATCAATCAATCAATCAATCAATCAATCAATCAATCAATCAATCAATCAATCAATCAATCAATCAATCAATCAATCAATCAATCAATCAATCAATCAATCAATCAATCAATCAATCAATCAATCAATCAATCAATTATTTTTTGTATAAACCATGGAAACCAAAGGTTTTTTTCAATTTGAAATCATCACAAATGTCTTAGTTAGCTCGTTCCGATTCATTTGAATACTAATGTTATGGGTCTGAGGTCATTATAAATATTTTTACTCTTAAAGTGCGGGGATCGACATTAGACGTTTGTATCTGACGAATCCAGACGTCAGATTCTGACGCCTAAAGTCTATCCCCGCGATGTAAGGATAAAGGGTGTGTTTCTCACCTGTTGATCCACAAATGTCTGTACATTGATTCCACTCATCTCGTTTTCATCTGGAATGATATCGATCTCTGTATCTGGCCGCTCTGTGGTCACTGTGATCGTCAGGTCCTGGTACAAAAACAAAATCAATCGATCAGTAATAAAAAAATGGTATCAGAAAATGAAAAAAATCTGAAACTAATACATTAAATAAATTACTGCAGACTGGCACCAAAAAATAAAGTCAATCAATAATGTTACAGTATAAATAAAAATAGAAATAAATAAATAAATCGGTAAATCAATATTCTGCTCTCATCTTAAAAGACGAGCATCGCCCACTGATTATATGAGGGGGGAGGAGCACTTTATGTGCGAAGGCAGTGTACATGGTGTAATTATTGTGCATTCAAACTGAGCCTCTAAGAGCAGACTGAGGCTACAATAAACTATCGTACGAATACATGGGGGCCTAAATTTTCACCACATGTAGGTAGTGGAAAGATACGCGTTCCCGCAGATTTTCGATAACATTACAATTTGGAATTTAAAAACAACAACTACAATAATTATAAGTAATGTTATGCTTCTATTCATAATGCAAAGGCAAACAACAGTATATATTTACTTAAAAGTCAGCAGTTTCAGCAGTTTCTGTTGTTTGCTTGTGCCGAGCTGTGTCAACGTAGTACAATACAAATGTTCAGCTTTATAATAGCTATATTTCGGTGAAAAAAGCCGGAAGTCTATTAATATTATTATATTATATTGCTAATATTACCTAATAAAGATTTTGAAAATGAATGAAAGAATTTTTGTGGTCAAAATGTCTTTACAATTCCTTGTCCAACAGCAGATATCCCTGTGGAAATCAAGCGAGCGGTACATTTTTAACGGTGACAGAATCACGACTTGGCTCGCCTCCGGCACGTTGATTAATACGGCAACAAAGAACATCTTCGGCACCAAAACAGTAATTAATAGGCGACGACTTATTGACTTTCCATCGATTATTTGCCGGCTCCCGTGCGCGGAATCCCTTGTTAACAATCAGAGTGAGAATGGATGGACCACCGGTGTGTGAGGTGATGGATGCCCAGACACAGGAGATGAAAGTAAGCGTGAGACGACGGCCCGCTGATGGCGCGTTGGCGTAAGCGGTGGCCCGCCAACGCGCCACCGGTTGGCTGCCGGTTGGCTTCACCAGGCGTTTGCTGGGAATTTTGATGGGGTGGTGGCCGTGGTGGACCGAAAGAGACTAGGAAGACAAAAGACTGCCGTGTTTGGAATGGGCATCTCCCTAAATCTGAATCTCATATCTCCTCCTTTATCGACCCTGCTGTTTTGTTCGAGCACCGGTACGTCTTTTAATCATCCCTTACAAGCAATTTGGCTTTACCCTCTGACTGAGGTCAAAGTCTGCTTTGTCAGCCAATTACAAGTTCCCCAAGGCAATTATAAATGTTCTTATTAGCGCTCATTGTAAATGAATAATAAATCATTTCCAAGTAGTCCCGCGGTAGATATTGAAGTTATATCGCTATCACCGATAAGATTAGCGCAGTATAGCATATTATACTAAAAAATGCACTTAGAAAAAAAGCATTGTATACCGTGTGTACTATAGAGATTTGTTGGCAAACCCAATATTATCACAGAAGATAAACATGGTGCAGCATCTGGAGTGGCTAGAAGAGAGTATGGTGTAGCTTGCAAGCAATGTGTGTTGCATTACATACATGTAAAATGCATTTTGAAAAGTAAGCACCTTTTAAATGTCTTAACCCTTTAGCCGCCAAATTATTCAATCTGAATTTTCACCAACTTTCAATCACTTGCACATCTCCATATCGTGGGAAATGTGATAGTAAAATTTGAATAATTTCCGACTTTTAGTTTTGGTGTTTTTGCGCCCACAAAATTTTGAATTTTGGTAGCATCTTTAAAAAATCACTTGCACATCCCCATGTTGCTTGGAATGTGATGTTAAAATTTAAAAAAATTGACCAAACAATTTTTTTGAGTTCTTACGTCCCCCCAAAAAATTAAGTTGATCTGTGTCGGCCATTTTGAATTTCAGTAAAACCTTGAAAAAGTCACCTGCACATCTCCATATCATGGGGAATATGACAGTAAATTTTGAATAATTTCTGACTTTAAATTTTAGAGTTTTTGCGCCCACAAAATTTTTTAGCGTTGACTTCTGGCGGCCATTTTGAATTTTGGTAGCACCTCTAAAAAATCACTTGCACATCCCCATGTTGCTAGAAATGTGATGTAAAAATTTCTAAATAAATTACCCGTAGTTTTTTTGCCCACAAGAAAACGTGACGCCGGACGCCAGACGCCGGACAGAATCCTGGCGCGACTAAAATCCCTCTTCCCCTACGGGCAGGGGATAAAAACCTTTTGGCTTCAACGGCTTATACAAAAATATTTCAGCGTTTCAAGGATCAGGGTGTGGTGGTAATCCTGACTCAGCTGTCATGTGTTACCTGGACGTCCAAAGGGAAGTCATTGAGCTCCAGGTTCTCCATGAACACTCCACGAACTCTCCTCCTCTCCATGATGTACGCCTCCCCGCGGGAGTTACACGTGCCAGTCAGCCACGTCGCCTCCTTCGTCTCGCTCAGGATGTTGTCAATGTAGAGAAGAGGGTTCCAGAAGCGATCCAGGTCCACCCGCTTCAGCTCCTGAAAAACACAAAGGGGGTTATAAATATATATATATATATGGGATTCCTTCACCACGGCTAATTCCGAAATCAAATTAGCCGTTTTTAGCACAACATTATCTAGTCATGTGGCGACTGCAGTCCACTGAGCATTTCGCGAAGTTTTAGGAGGTATTTCAGAAATTAGACCATTTAACGTCATGTAACATGTGTAACAGTGTAATGTCATTCTGAGACGTTATTGGGGTATTGGGCTTAGATTAACCTTTAAACGGTACCATATTTGTCAATACAATTTTAAGGGTAGTCGCCGGATCGCTAGAAAACAAAGCTTGTAAATCTTGACGAAACTTGGTTGAGAACTGACTGAGAAGTAAACACGACTCATTCACCATTGTTACAAAAGATATAAAAAATACTATAAACAAGTAACATCAGTTTCCATTCTGCCCTCAAAAGTAAGTTAATTGGGAATGTGTAGATCTCAATGTGGCCAACTAATATCAATCAATCAATCAATCAATCAATCAATCAATCAATCAATCAATCAATCAATCAATCAATCAATCAATCAATCAATCAATCAATCAATCAATCAATCAATCAATCAATCAATCAATCAATCAATCAATCAATCAATCAATCAATCAATCACTCAATCACTCAATCAATCAATCAATCAATCAATCAATCAATCAATCAATCAATCAATCAATCAATCAATCAATCAATCAATCAATCAATTAATCAATCAATCAATCAATCAATCAATCAATCAATCAATCAATCAATCAATCAATCAATCAATCAATCAATCAATCAATCAATCAATCAATCAATCAATCGATCGATCAAGCGATCGATCGATCGATCGATCGATCGATCGATCGATTAATCAATCAATCAATCAATCAATCAATCAATCAATCAATCAATCATTCAATCAATCAATCAATCAATCAATCAATCCATCCATCCATCAATCAATCAATCAATCAATCAATCAATCAATCAATCAATCAATCAATCAATCAATCAATCAATCAATCAATCAATCAATCAATCAATCAATCAATCAATCAATCAAACAATCAATCGATAAATCAATCAATCAATCAATCAATCAATTAATCAATCAATCAATCAATCAATCAATCAATCAATCAATCAATCAATCAATCAATCAATCAATCAATCAATCAATCAATCAATCAATCAATCAATCAAACAATCAAACAATCAATCAACCGATCAATCAATCAAGCAATTATATAGCCTAAATCCGCCAAATCGAAGTCGTCTAATCCTACTGTCATCAGCTCGAGATCGAATGTCTAAGCTCCATGTAATTAATTAGTTTAGGCAACGGGTTTCCTCAGAACAACAACAGCCAATCTAATCCGAAAAAAATGTGTTAGCTATTTTTATATAAGGTTAATGGGATCGCAATTCTCAGATCAACAGGCAAACAATTTCAGACGGAAACTAGAACTACAAACAACCAGTGTCAGACTTTATTGCAGCGATACAAAGACAAACAGCGGGAGTGTTGTCTGCTTTTGAACATTCATAGGATACTCAGTTGCGAAGCCGCGACTTGCCAATACCATTAAAATTTTAATAACCTGTATTTCATTGGATCAGAGAAGCATCGTGTCTAGAAACATATTTCCATTGGTAGAACGATTATCGACAATGGAGGACTCAGACTGAAAAGAGTCCATTACTGGCAATGTCAAAGTTCACAAGTAAATTAGTCCTAGCCCAGTGATAATCACTGACCCCGAGAAATAAGGAAAGGTCAGACGAGCGATTAAAGTGGGCAAACGAGCGAATTTCATGATGATTGCGTATCGACTGATTTGCAACACTTCATCTGTGTCTTCTAGTGCAGGAAAAAGACGCTGGTTCATTGGCGGATCATTGCAGCAATAAGACGCTGGTTCATCACAGAGCCGTTGGTTCATTGTAGGGGCGGCGTCTTTCGACGCCGGCCCCGCAATGGACCAACGGCTCTTGTCTGGCTCACAGGAGCCGGCCAAATGGACGGACCGACCCGTCTGATACAGTAATGGAATCTCCATGGTCTGATTTATCAGGGGTATAATTTTGGAGTCACTTTAAGAGCGCATGATTGGTCGCGGGGTGTTAAAATGGGAAGAACCCGTTCCGGTGGACACGATCACCTACACTTATTTTATACTTGACGGCAGGATGTGACCTATGGCCTGGGCCATAACGAGGCCAGTTTCAGGCAGGCCCCGTTCTATCTCGTTTTGGCAAGGATAGATGAGGGTCGTATATATATTCTGTGAAACGCGGTGACGTCAATCGGTGAAAATAAGGTTATATAAGACCCCTCTCCCATACTTCATTGTATTTGCCAGCTCCGTGAAAACAAAGGAGGTCAAGGTCATTGAGTTTCACAGAAAAAATGTATATGATACTATGATACAGAAGTGTCAACAAGTAACAGTCAGGAGACCCTTCCTATGTCCTATGTCGCCAGCGTAATGACGTATACACGTATATGATTTATACATATCATGTAATAGGGATTTCATATTTTTAGTAACCTGTAACACTAAGGTTTCTTTTATTGGAACCGTGTTGAAATCGTGCGATGAGGGCTGCAAATTCAGCTAAACTATTTCAAATCTTCCACCGAAAATCACAAAAATCCAAGGAATAATTTATCGGATATCAATGTTAGAAAATAAATGCAGCATACATTCTTAGAAAATAGTTATTTGAGGTATTTGCATTACAGTAGAAAAAAATACAAAAAATGTCCGTCATCTACACTGAATCTGTATTTTTCTATACAAGAAACTTCAAGAACACGCTTTTCTAAAAGTGTTAATCTTTACAAATAACCTCAAAAGTCCACTTTATTTTCATGCGTCAGACTCGTTGATTGTATACTTTCATTCTGACGGGTATTACATAACCACACAGAATGATAGACAACACCGCTTGTTCCTGCGGCGAAACTACCAAGAGAAATGTAAGTTAGACAACATGAATCATTTTGACTGAGCAGGCTAAAGTGGTGTCGGCTGTGATTCAATGAAGTGGAAAAAAGCCCTGGGGGAAGATAGCAATATAAAAAAGACGTTGTCTCAATGCCGGATCAACGCCGTCTGCGTTGGGCCGGCATTGAGACATAGTCTTGCGACCATGGGGTGTTGCACATCCTTTGGGAGCTGTTCAGCACGGCGAAGACGCTAATATTTACGGCCAGCCCGCCACCCAACCTCGTAAATATAACACAAAATCAGAAGGGCTCCTCTCTCCCTCTCCCTCTCCCTCTCTCTCTCTCTCTCGCTCTATCGTTCTCCACCAGAGATAAACACGGCGATGTTATGCTGGATCCACAAGACAGCAGCCTAACAAAATCCCCCAGCAATCACCGGGGCCGGAAATCACGTGACATCCTTCAGTCTGGTTGTTGGGTTTCCCACATTGACGGTGGCAAGAGTTCAGCGGTAAGCCACGGTGATTCTCGAGGAGTGCATGATTGTAATAATATAATGGGCTCTTGAAAGTAAAACGCCAGCATTTGGTTGAAAATAGTTTACCCAGCGAGATAATTTTAATGGTTATAAATGCTGTCGAATACATGTTAATGGAAAAAAGTAATAGAGTATTCTTTGTGTGCTTGTTACGTAAAATGTATCTTGTTTACTTGTTCTATTGTATTATTTGAAACATGTTCTATAGTTGACCTGTTTTTGCTTTAAAACATGTTCTATAGTTGACTTGTTTTTGCTCACGTGCCTTCCCACTTAATTGCTGGCTCATTTTATTTCATGCTTGACTTCTTTCATTTCTGTTTGTTTGTTTGTTTGTTTGTTTGTTTGTTTGTTTGTTTGTTAGTTTGTTTGTTTGTTTGTTTGTTTGTTTGTTTATTTGTTTGTTTGTTTGTGGATTTGTTGCTCGTTTGGTTGATTGATTGCTCGATTGCTCGATTGCTGGATTGCTCGATTGCTGGTTTGATTGATTGATTGATTGATTGATTGATTGATTGATTGATTGATTGATTGATTGATTGATTGATTGATTGATTGATTGATTGATTGATTGATTGATTGATTGATTGATTGATTGATTGATTGATTGATTGATTGATTGATTGATTGATTGATTGATTGATTGATTGATTGATTGATTGATTGATTGATTGATTGATCGATCCATTGATTGATTGATTGATTGATTGATTGATTGATTGATTGATTGATTGATTGATTGATTGATTGATTGATTGATTGATTGATTGATTGATTGATTGATTGATTGATTGATTGATTGATTGATTGATTGATTGATTGATTGATTGATTGATTGATTGATTGATTGATTGATTGATTGATTGATTGATTGATTGATTGATTGATTGATTGATTGATTGATTGATTGATTGATTGCTCAGTCTATCGGTCGCGCAGTCGGTCACTCAGACGGTCAGTCGGTCACACCTCGCTGTTTCGTTTTTCGTTCGTCTAAAATCGTGCACCTGATTAGAATTCACATGCAAAACAAACTAACCTAGCTAGGCACACCGGAAGCCATTCCTACATTCTAATGTCACAGACCATCACACAGAGGAAATTGGTTTCCATAGTAACTGTTAGCATTAACCCTGACATGACCTAAAAGGCAGCTGTCAGAGCGTTGTCGGATGTTGGAATCCATGGTCACAGTTGTCAAGGTCGATCTTTATGGAGAATGCTGACAAGAAGGTCAGGATAACGCGATGAAATCCGATGGATACCTTCTCAATTAACCCTTGAACCTCTTAGTTATAAATTACTTTTTCTACCTACTTTAAATTGTGTCTCGCTACCGCGACCCACAACTTGAAGTGGGTGAAAAATACTTTTATTTGTGCAATTTAAATCAAAGTACATGCAAATTTTGAAAATTTAATGCACATTATTTTTCGATTTTTTTTTTTTTGAAAAACAAACAGAAACTCTAAAACGGCTGAAATTGCTATTAGCACTTAAAAGGTTAACATCAAAGTGCTAATGGTGTTTCCAGCCGTTTCAGTCTGTTTATGTCTCCTATAAATACGACAATTTGAAGGACAAAGGTACATTAAAATGGCTAGATTGCCATATGCTTTGATTCTAATTCTATATAATTATGTTGGTAGTTTTTACACACCCTTAAACCCTATCATCATTTCTCACGACAATAGTCGTTTTACTCTGGCTACATCACAGCTATTGGGTATGAAATGATAGCTTAAATATAAAGATTTCCGCATGTTTGGTTTCAAATAAAAAAAATAAGAACAATTTTCACCCACTTGGACGTTGTGGGTCACGGTACAGCGAGACACAACTTCAAGTGGGTGGTAATTTAATTTTTTAAAGGTCACGCTTTAAGGGTTAATACGCTGCGACCACAACTTCAAGTGTTTTTTTTATTATTTATTCAACTTCGATCTATAATGGTTAACAGGGTTAAACATCCACGTGCTGCCCAAACAAAAGTGTTCTTTGGAGAACACCTCTTGGTTTGAAACAATGATCGGCAAACTTCAAACGGCCACTTGGAAATGATCAATGAATAGTATAATGACTTACTCCTCAATAGATAGTAGACCGACTAAAAGGCACATCAATCCATAGCCTAGCGATCAGTAGCCCATAGCCCAGTTTACAATCTGAAACTTACTGACATAAAAAACTCGAGCAAGGAATTATGTTGAGCACTGCCTGCATGAGGCATTTTTTTTTTAAATAAAATGTTTTTAGTATTTTGCAGCGTGGTCGAGATTGAGTGCATGGGCTATCCCTGATAGAAGATAAAGGCGGTGACGTAGGTGAAAAGATTCTCCTTCCGGTTTCACACGAAAATGATCAATGCAGAGCAAACAAAAAATTCAGGCTAAGCGCTGATTCAATGATGGGCCGGCGTCGCAAACGATGACCCAGCGTTGAAACATCGTTGGGGCAATCTCCCTTTTTATTCGCTGTTCTGTCCTTAGATTCATTCAGTAAATCTTTCTAGCACTAATAGATCCAACACGATATCAATCCAGGTCTATTCAGGCGAAGTCAATCAAGTGGTATGTCAACTGTCAACCTTTTAGTTTCAAAGAGTCAAAGGATATTTTACCTAACCCTTTACCAACAAAACTATCCATATTTGTTTAATAAAACATTTGCAAATCTTGATAACACACATTTCATTCCCAAAAACAGTGATGTTATGGGTTCATTTAACTAATTTAACTTTAGACTTTAGTCGTCAGAATCTGACGTCAAGAGACGTCAGATTTCGACGACTAAAGTCATCTTTGCGCTGTAGGAGAAAAATTATTTATACTGGTCGTAGACCCATGACAAAGGTATTCAAATGAAGCAGAAAGAGCTAATTAATACATTTATGATGATTTCACATTAAAAAAAACCTTTGATCTCCATGGTTTATACAAAAATAATTCAGCGCTTCAAGGGTTAAAACTGTTTTATAGTCGTGATTAGTGGTGCAAGGGTTAATGGAAGTGATTTCATGGTGCGCCAACCCTGAGAATAACATGAAATGAACGAATAGTACTCAGTAGTAGGCCTACTTCTTTCAGACGGTAAGATCAAGATGAACTACATCTATGGAAGACAAACATCCTGAGGTTGCCTGACCCAGCCATGTCGTCGAGGTTTGTGCAAACAGACTGTCAAAAGCGCAAGAGAAGCTATGGAAATATGAGATGACGTAAAAAGCCAAACACAGTATCTTTAGGTTCAGCAACCTGATTTTTTTTATCACGAAATCAGTTATTGCATATCATCAATAATATTGAAGATACATTTAGCTTGTATTAAACCACAGTTTTAAGTGAATGATCACTTAGTGCTTGCCCACTGCAAATAATATCCATCCGCTAAGTCAACCTCCATCATCGTCACTGTAAGACTGATTGAGTGAGTTTATTGCTTCATGTCGCTTTATGCACATTGTGGTAATATTTTGTCTATGCCCTTCTCTTATCAAATTTCTTCAGGGTTCTGGTCTCAGCAAGCACGAGACGTTGAACCAATGCTGGTATAATGTTGGGCCGTCGTCTGTGACGCTGGCCGACATTAAACCAGCATTTGTTTAACGTCTCGTGATTGCTGGTTTTATAGTACTGTACAGAAAAATACAGTACCATTGGCGGAGCTGAATACTCCAGATGTATATGAACAAATTCGAACTGAGCTGAATGAGCCATTGGGACCAACCTCGCCACTGGAAAGTGCAAAGGTAATCTCATTTTAGGTCGGACTGGTCATATCGAGACACCGTCATGTTACAATAATAGAGGTGCAGGAATTTGCTGATAAAAAAATCTACCTTGCTTGGGTGAGGAGATAGTGAGATGAATCAGATTTGAAATTCGAGATATGACTATTAGAGATCAAAGACTCCCACAATACTGAATCTTTACGAATGAACAGGGAAGGACTATTTCTTTCTTTGAGACCAGAAATATATAACTGTCTCCACACTGAAGTGTTAACCCTTTAAGCCCTCACGATGCATTAAAGCATCATTTTACATCCTTGAAAACAGACTTAATTTTCATACAATCAAGGGTTTTAAAACGAAAATTTCCATGCAACTGGTTGAACAAAACATGGTGATTTTCTTTCATTTTTAAACCACATCAAGTCATCTTCATTGACTACAAGTCGGGAATTGCGACAGCAATTCGCGGCTTGTAGTGGATGAAGATGACAATAATAAAATCAGGCTTGAAAGGTTGATAGGTACGTGCACACATTGGCCGCCATCTTGGAATGCCTTTACGTGTCAAACTCTTCGCCCTTTTGGAAAAACAATATGCTGAGCAATGCTGCAGTGCAAAGACGTACAGTATTAACTGCGGACTAGAAAAGTAAACAGTTACTGCTGTTTGATTTTACACGAGAGGTTAATTAGCTCTGGCATGTTGGCACTGAGACGAGTATCAAGTGGTTCTTATAGATTGCGTCAGGGAACAATCGATAAACAAAGGAACTAACTGGTTATGACGCAACCAGATACCTCTCACGATCAGTTTTCTAATGGTTTTCTTCCCACGCGCAAACATACAATGTAGCTATACGCCCACTAACATCTGAATTACTGCTTAAATAAACATGATAAAAGAAGAAGATATAAAATATGAATGATTAGTTAAGTTTGAAAATATGTTTGAGTATAAAATAATACAATTATGGTCTTCGTTATCAGGCATTGAAAGTTAAAACTGTTCCTACTTCCTACCTCCGAGTTCTGATCAGTAGACTAGAGCAATGATATTTTTATATGTGTGATATTTATACCAAATGAAAGCTCAAGATCGGAAGTTGGAAACTTAGAAGCTTGGAAGAAAACAAACGTCGAAAATGAAATGAATAGCGTTTAGACCACAACAAACCTCGAAAGTCGGGAGTTAAAAGGCCCCTCGTATCCAAGCCTCTAATACTGAAGACTTTTCACTAACAAAGGCTTGAACACACAATATGTCAGTGCCATTCAAGAATGGACATAATACCAGATTATATTGATGTTGGGCCACATGTGATGACGGGGCAGGGATAGTAAATATTTCCTTTATGAAACATGTAAAGGGCGGGGGCCCTAGGGTAGTGGTTAGCACCGCTGCCTTTCACGCCAGAGTTCGGGGCTCGGTTCCCGGACTCGGCGGTTTGAAAGAAACAAAAATGTTTCTTCCCCATCCACGTGTGAAAGTCAGTATTGTGGGGAGCCTCCGTGACCGAGAGGTAGCGTGCTCGGCCTCAGACCGCCAGGGCTCGAATTTCGAATCCTGTGTCTGGAGGACAGTGTCATCTCAATCATCTCACCATCCTCAGGAGGTTCTCCTGGCCCAGTTTAGCCTATATGTGCACAAAGGTGGCCTAAAGCCCGATTCATTTCATTTCATTTCATTTCATGAAACATGTAAAGCGCTCATTATAAATTTAAATTTTCACCCACTTGAAGTTATGTCTCATTACCGCGATCCACAACTACAAGTGGGTTAAAATTACTCATATTTGTTTAATTTGATACCAGACACTTACAAAAATTGATGTTTAAACATGCAATTCCTTCACAATAACTGTGATTTAACCTGGTAATACAACAGATTGAGCACGACTATAGTCGCGTTTAGCACTTCAAGGGTTAAAACTACATGTGCTGTGTTAGTATATGTTTTGCTGTACTAAGAGTAAAAAAGGCATTAACCCTTTAAGCCCTCACGATGCATTAAACTGGTTTACCAATACATGACAATTTTCTTTAATTTTTTCACTCACTGCAAGTCATCTTTTATCCACTACAAGTCGAGGATTGCGAGAGCAATTCCCCGCTTGTAGTGGATGAAGATGACAATGGTAAATTCAGGCTTGAAAGGGCTAAGTCATCAAGAGAAAATACGACCCTAAAGTATCAAGGAACGAGATATTAATTTCCCCGTTTTAAGTTATCGGACGCGGGAGCGAGACACAAATTCAAGCTTGATTATTTTAGTTCGTGTGGCGTGTTAAGGGTTTTCTTGGACCAGTCGGTTTGTGGCGCATGGCTCTTACCTATTATAAACACACATTTTCCTATTTTTTAATAGAGATCCTTCATTATATTATAAACATTTCTACTGACATCAACTTCCATTTGTTAATGTAAATAATCCATTTTAGAGCAGACGCTACAGAAATGAAAATAATCGTTTCACGGAATCATAAATAGGAACATCAACTGCGAGTGCATTGAGATACGTCTAGAGAGATAATGAACCCATGCTGGTTTAATGTTGGCCCACTATCTTCGACGCTGTCCCAACAATAACCCAGCATTGCTTCAATGTTCTAGTGTATGCAGACATGTCTTGAATAGTTCATTTCTGAATGAGACAGCACAAATGACCTTTCAACCCATAACGGTGACGATGGAAGTTGATTTGACTGAGGAATATTGTTGATATGGCAGGCAGGCGTGAAAGTTACGGACGCAACGCGAGATGTTAGACAGGTGATGACTGACTGCCGGGCCAACGTACCTGACATTGGTACGGCACTAAGCCAGCACTGGACCATTACATCAGGGCAGGTGTCCGCAGGGTAGATGACAGCCTGTTGGGACTCTGCGGGAAAGCCGGCAACAGAACGCGCAGTCCATATCGCCACGGCAATTGCCGGTCATTCAAGTAAATAATTCAGGGGTTTCTCCCCGAATGTGTCACCGATAAAGCCATGACTATAGACCCGCCGTGGGGCTGCACAGAGACACACCGCATATGCGGAACAACGCTGGCTCAGTTCTGTAATGCATAGGATAAAAGCAGCATTTTTTACTTGAAAAGTAATTAGTTACAGCTCTTTGCCGTTGTACTGTAGAATTGTTCGGCCTGTGGATTGTCATTGTCCATAATTTATCCATCAGTTTTACTTGCTGGTATTGTTTCTGTGTGGTGACGTCATGTGATGTATTGCTTCGCATCCACGTAAATTTGGTGCTTTGAGAGATTTTATCTCTGGCGAAGCTGGACAAGCGGATGCCATTGATCATCATGGACACGGAGATACTACACATCGCTTTGAATACCCAATTTATGTTCAATTTGTTGTCGCTTCATTTTAAAGTGTTTATGATGTTACATCTGTTATTAATAAAAGTGTGCTATCTGAGTGCAATTATGGCCATCTGACTAGAGACAAGGCTGGCTGAATGGCTCGCAAGCTGGCTGGCAGGCTAGTTGGCAGACTGGCTAGCTGGCTAAATAGACCTGTGGCTGGCTGGTTGGCTGGCTGGCTGGTAAGCTTGCCGGCTGGGCGGACGGCTGGTAAGTTGGCTGGCTGGCCAGCTGGCTGGCCGGCTGATAAGTTGACTAACTGGCTGGCGGACTGACTGACTGACTGACTGACTGACTGACTGACTGACTGACTGACTGACTGACTGGCTGGCTGGCTGGCTGGTCGGCTGGCTGGTCGGCTGGTAAGTTAGCAGGCTGGCTGGCAAGTAAGTTGACTGACTGACTGGGCGGCTGATAAGCTGACTGACTGACTGACTGACTGACTGACTGACTGACTGACTGACTGACTGACTGACTGATTGACTGACTGACTGACTGACTGACTGACTGACTGACTGACTGACTGACTGACTGACTGACTGACTGACTGACTGACTGACTGACTGACTTGACTGACTGACTGACTGACTGACTGACTGACTGACTGACTGACTGACTGACTGACTGACTGACTGACTGACTGACTGACTACAGTATGGCTGGCTGGCTGTATAGCTGGTTGGCTGTATGGCTGGCTAGCTAGTTAGTTGGGTGTTCCGCCTGCAGCCTGTCTGATGCCGACAATAAGACGTGGTAATATCCAGCTAATACTTAGAACGTTCGCCGCAGGGGGTAGACCTAAGCCCTACTGGTCATTTCAGATCTTTACCTTCTACAAAAAGTAGATCAATGCCTTCCATAGCCGTGTCCGTCACTAAAAGGCCGCGTCAATTTGATCCTCAGAAGAAGGCGTGGTCATTGTGACCCTCAGAAGGATTACTGAATGAATACGAGATGCACATTGATCAGATGTCAATTTACCTCGTCCAGAGCAGATGGGTTCGACACCGTTTGTTGACATGCACTCCATGCCCATCGTTTCCAGTGGTATTGTGAATGGATCGATTCTGGTGATATCAGATACCATGCCAATGTCGGTAACCTTGGATCAAAAACTGGATCGACATATTATCAGATAAAGGAATTAAGATCCACAAATTTATCTTATTATTATTCTGCAAAGCCGAAGGGCTGTATCTGCTTACTTTACAAGTAAGCTGATACCGCATTTTGGCTTTGTTAAAGCAATATTGTTATATAATTATATAATTGGTCTGCATAACATTGGTCTGTGTAACATATTTACTGTTCATTTTCATGACTTATACAACAGATATTACGCGACAAACCACAATCTTTTCTCCTGTCCACACAAAGAAACACTGTGCAATATGACATAATCATCATTTGATGTAAAAGGTGGTGAATCGCTTTTAACAGGATAATAATATTATCCAAGTTACTGCGTGAGTTTATCATCTTCATGACTTTAAATAACCCTTAAAGATTCAAAATAAGCAGAGAAGAGTAGAGGCCTGACTCTACACTTCCCCATTTCGAGATATTGTTGAAAATATTCAGCAATATTAACTGACTCAAAAAAATGTGTTTTCTCAACTTAAGTATAATCAAAGAGTTATGTAGTTGAGAAATTATCTATAATTATCTATATGATGACAATGGGAGCAAGAGCAACGAAAGCACACACTGATCATATTTATGCTTGACCAATTGGTAACCAGCTCGCCCACCCTCCCCCGCTTGTCCAAGCCGTGTCATTGACTGATATTTATAGGGTCAAACCCCTGTGATTCGGTGGTGGTGCATCATATTCAAGATCACAATCAACGAACAATGGCTGAATGCTTGTCCAACGTCTTTGCGGTTGGACAAGCATTCAACCATTGCTCGATGTCTGTTATCTCCCACTGCGATCTCGACCTTCAGTCGTTCGATCCTTTTCATTAGGGCTACATGTAGGTTATTCAGGACGAGATAAAGGACACAGGATGTTAGAGCACGTGGCCGGCTACGTGCCCAGAATTCTATAGAATGGATCAGCTGATAATAGGTTATCTTTAAATTGGATGCTCCTAATAGGAATATCAATGATAGCCATTCATAAACTACGTTTGTTTCATGTGTGATCATGTTGGAACAAGTGACAGATGCGTCGTTGATCTATATGTAAATCGGTATGATTATTTGAACGGGACATTTGCAATAAGACATCCCTGTATCTCCTTTGAAAAACTGTACTTGGAATTCGCGTGATGCACTTCTAACAATATTTCTATAATGCGACTGAGGGCTGTGACGTAAACATTCATGGCATATTCTGAGTTATTGATAAAGAGGACATTTCTTACAAAAACATTTTTTTAGTCAATTTATCCTTCTCATTTATTAAGCTTGTACACAACTACAGTTTTCAAGACACGATTATACGACTGAGACAGCTCCTGCTGGTGATTTCCCGTAGGTTTTGAGCTGGAAAAATATTGGTCTGGCATTCGCCTACATATTTGTCTCTGCCTTCATCTATTTGACGTGCACATGGCATGTCGTTAGCAAAACCACGTACGCCACAGGCTCTTACAAACATAGGTCACCTTAGTGGAAAGCTAGCATTTCCATGAGTATTTTCCCATACGATAAGAAACACAATAATTCAATAAAATTCATAGATAATTCAAATTGCTCAATAGATATTTTGAATTTGTATTTTTAAAATGACGAAAATATACATGGTGGCAAAGGTGGCTGAATTGAGAGAATGTTAAACGTCTAAAATATCATTACAGTAAAGAGGTCAAATTGACGATTAAATAATACCTATTTTACACGACAATGACTGCAATTTTACATTAAACTCACACTAAACAACAGTGACAGAAGTGTAATATTTAGGATGAAAAAGTGTATTCTCTCGAATGAATGCGTATGCCTAAAATGGCATGCTGAGCTCATTGCCAATCATGGATAAAGGACTGTTTCGATCGATGTACTGGTGAAATTTGTGGTGTTACTGCTACTCTCATACATGACTCATTGTCGAAATTCGATGCTAACCTCATCTTCATTCACAATCGTCATCTTCTGAATCAATGGTGATTTATTCATGGGCCAACATCTGCGACGTTAGCCCATCATTAGATCATATAGGTTCGACATTTCATATTTGCTGGGATTAAACAGTACTTGATAGCTTGACTGCTGTATTAGTTTTAAGGCGGCATAAAGCAGTGTGAAACCATGTTATTTCCTGCAAGAATCACCAGTGAAACTCTGTCCTAAACTCACACGTAGCCATAGATAAGGGGTTCACCGATATGATGAGAGTTTTTTCAAGGCGATTGGTTGGGTCTTGGGTATCACTGCATGTGGGCATAATGTGCGAATCTCGTCATAGCAATGTGGGAAGTGTGTTCAACAGTATGATGGTAAGGTGGCATATCAGTTCCTATTGATCAAACAATAATGAAAGAGGAACACATTTATCGCTATTTGGGAATCCCAATCAAATATCTCTCTGAATAAATTATTTTGGCTAGTCTTTTTTTCTCACATGCATAGCGTGATATAAATCGGAGATGCTCTGGTTTGTTATCGCATGTGGTAATGTAGCCAGCGGTAGGTCTCACTAGCTCCATGATGTGCATGGTGCATTACGGTGTCAAGTGTGTGAAGTGGTGACTCGAACATGCGTAATGTACACATGCAGACACCCCGGGATGTTCGACCGTTAGTGTCATTCTGCCAGTAAATCCACGGGTATCTGGACAAATAGCTAGCAAATTTATGCTTTTGTGATTTATTATAGATGTAGGTCCCAACTAACACTGAAAAGTAGCAAAAGAAAATCATTAATTTTGCGAAATTGACTAATATTTATCGTTTTTCTTGGTACTTTACGGATATATTAGTTGGGACCTATATTACTATAATAAGCCATACAGCCTCTGTTAGTAATTTGTCCAGATTATTTTGCCAGAATGACTACACTATGCTGCAACATAAAAAACACGAAAATTTAGACCCTATAAAATAAAATTATTGAAACAATAATTGAAAAAGAAAAAAAGCAGACAGAAGCAGTTATGTAGGCTCACTTAGCAGTAAATACGGAAGCTTTATATAATACATCTGCTTATGAATCTAAGCACGCGGAAACATAGACTCTTATTCTCCTTCCATATACATTTACCGTAAGCCCTGTAATATTTTTGTTTCACACTCTACCGCGACTTACAACATAAAATGGTTGAAAACACCTAATTATTCGAATCGAAACATAATTTTATGCTAATCTGGCGATTTTACTGCCCATTTCTCTATTGAATCAGCTTGTTCAAGGCTAAAAACAGATATATATAGCTTAGCATTTTAACTCATGGCCATGAACAACATGTTCTTGTATATGTTTTGTATAGCGAAGGAAACCTTTCTCTATATTAATTAGTTACAGCAAAGAATCTTGAAGAACCTTTTGTCCGAAGGGTGCAGTCAGACTACACGAGGGGTTTCTCCTTCCCAATTCCGGATCTGTGGCTGTTTATACACGTGGGGCACCATGCCCACACAAGGTAAACAGTGGCGCCCCATCCGTCTGTGTCAAGTCCCGAGGGCGGCCCCGCCACGAGAGTTGGGACGCGATCCGAGTGCCTGAAAACCCCGTCCTCGTCGTATAATTGACTCCTCACATAAGGCTGCATGGACCATGGCGACGTGCTGAGTGCCGCTTCCACGGGGGGGGGGGGGGAGTATGACAGCAGGGTTGTTGCATTTCGCTTTTATCAACAGCATGGTGTTTTTTTCCGGACAATCACTGGCAATTTTGTTTTTGTCTTGCAGTGCCATACAATGTCATGCAAAGATAAATGAGAGTAGTTGCTTATTTTCAAGTTTCAGTTCCCTTAGATGCAGTTCTTTAAATTTTGAAGTTGAGTAACCCACTATAATATGCAGCTCATATAATCTTACCATCCCACAATCTGCCCCATCCCACCGAGACCATGTTAAATTATTTGTATTTCTAAAAGAAAAGCTGAGATGCTCTAATAGAAATAGCAGAAAAATCAGATAATCTCAATTTTCAGATTTCTAGTGGCATGGCCGCATACGTAGTCACAGGTTCAAAACTGTCACTCGCACTATTGCACCAGGATGCCGAGTATGACGTAAACCAATGTGTACAGTACTGATCTGGAAAGTCAAAACCAGTAAATGTAGTATTGCCTGTTGACTTTTCGCGACATTGTACATGTTGTAGGCAAATGACTAAATTGGTACTGAGTTTGAGCGTTGCTTCAGCGCCTGTAGGCAATTATGCCTAGATTCACACTGAGTGTAGAGCACCCCGCGCGTCTTCACTGGTCGTTCTTAAGCTGCCACCCCGTTTTGTGAAAGGGATGTGCAGCTCTGCGGTCTTGAAAAGTGACACCCATCTTCCCCTCACCAAGGCTAGGCTTCACGAGGTCGCAGACCGAGTCTGCGAACTCGAGAAACCTAGCCTTGCTGGAGGAAAGATGCGTGCTCCATCACACGTTACAGCAAGGAATGTGGAATTTAATTCAATTTTCCTTACAGTGACCTGCTCGACGGTCATAACGCAACATGGAACAAATGCGAGATCAACCCTAAGTAAGACATATACCCGGGTTCATCTACATTTATGTGGCAGCTGCTCTATCAAGACTTATACACCATCTTTGACGTCAGACGGGTTTTTTTGTTTTCTTGAGAGCATGATATCATCCATAATTCAGTTTGATGAGCTTTATTCCCCGGTTTGACTGCCCGGTTGAGCCCGGCCATGTAACATAGGCATAGAATATGGATTAATGGTTGTTACTTCAGCCCCAGCTAGATGTTCTACAAATCATTCACACGAAGATGGATTTTCAAGCTGACCCCCCTTGTGGAACTACCTCGCGGTGGACAAAGGGTCAAGGTCAGAACGGACTGGTCATAATGAGGCTGTGAAGATCGATGAGAACGAGGCTGGATAGGTAGTCCACAGACGAGCCACTGCTCATGTCACTAAAGTACGTGTGTACTGACTCAGAAAGCAGAGAACGTCGGTACAAAACTGAGCCAATGTCACCACACTTTGACCCGTCATTCAACCAGCAAATATAGGCTATACAAGACGTTAATCCAATGTTATATTAATGTTGGATTGGGGACGTTCAACCAATGTTGGAGCAAGGTTGGCCCACCGTCTGAGACGCTGGCCCAGCATGGAGGCAACATTGGCTAGTATGCTTATGGGAGAGATAATCAGGCTCTGGGCAGTAAGCACCATACATTGACCCAATGTTGGGCAAATGCTGGCCCATCATCTGTGACGCCGACCCAACATTGGACCAATATTGGGCCAGCATCTCGTGTTTGCTGGGTGGGCACCAGCTGCTCCTGACTATCTGCCCTAAATCAGAGTAATACGACTGAGACAATATTCTTGTCTTCAAGAATCCAATATTCTCCTTGCCGCAACGCTGATTTACTACAAGCCATAAACGCAACGATTTGAGACGGAATAAAGCTGGAATCACAATTCCTCATCTTTATATCGATCCCTAACAGACAGGGGTTGGATCATGACGTATGTGTCACTCGAATAAGTGTAACATTTGGATGCTTATGGACGGAGTAAAGGTGTGTCTACCACTTTTCAAAGTGGCAGATACGCCTTTTCCTATATTAAGGGGATGATAATTATGTGAATGTGTATCTGTAGTTATGTTTCTGGCATTATACTATATTATTTTTTATTGAGATTTTGTACTTCAATATATCCTAGAAATTAAGACAGAGCCTGGCATAAAAGGGTGAATCGCTCCTAGAAATTGATCATAATAACAACACGAATTGGTCTGGTTGTGTACCACTGTGACACATACAAATTTTATCCCAGCAAACATGAGGTGTTGACCCAATGTTGGGCTGATGTTGGCCCATCGTCTACGACGCTGGCCCAACATGAGCCCAACATTGGGCCAACGCCTCGTGTTTACTGCCCGGATGTTTTTGTTGTTGTTATGATCTGAGGTACGGAACAATTTAAGTCATATAACCTGAGGTTACTAAATCATCAAACCGATAAAAATCTAAACGCGATCTGCTTCTTATTTCTCTACAAAACTCTTGCCATTCTATGCACAGGTCTGGTACGTAAAAAGTGAAACGTGAAGAGTTTATGGATTACGTACTCAGCAGTAATGGCTTACAAACACAACACATTCACCCAATATTGACACAATGTTGGGCCAGCGGCGCAGACATTGTCCAAACATTGGGTGAATATTTCGTGTTTGCTGGGATGCATGTTGTCAGGCTTTGCACTAAGGTATTGCAATTAGGTGTATGAGTACTCCACGAGGTCACTCACATTGACAGACAACAGCATGCAGCAAACACTAGATGCTGGTTTAACATTGGACCAGAGTTTGTTACGTTGGCCCAATAGTATGCCTATGTCCCCTTTACTTACAACACCTCGTGTTTGTTGTTGATGCCATGTAAAGTGTCCTGTTGTATTGCTAGTTAGTGTACGTTGCCTTAGTCTTTTCTTGCTGCATTGTTAGTAAGTGTTTGCGTTGCCTAAATCTTGTCCTGCTGTATTGCTAGTTAGTGTTTTGCGTTGCCTAAGTCTGTCCTGCTGTATTGCTAGTTAGTGTAGTTAGTGTTTTACGTGGCTTAAGTCATGCCCTGCTGCATTGCTACTCAGTGTTTACGTTGCCTAATTTGTGTATCGCTGTATTGGTAGTTAGTGTTTTACGTTGTCTAAGTCGTGTGCTGTCGTATTGGTGGTTAGTGTTTTACGTTGCTTAAGTCGCACCCTGCTGTATTGCTAGTCATTGTGTACGTTGCCTAAGTCGTGTATTGCTGTTTTGGTAGTTAGTGTTTTACGTTGTGTAAGTCTTGTGCTGTTGTATTGGTATTTAGTGTATTACGTTGCCTAAGTATTATTGTCTGTATTGCTAGTCTGTATTGTCTGTATTGCTACGTTGCCTAATTATTGTCCTTGCTGTATTGCTAGTTAGTGTTTTACGTTGCCCGATTCTATTTTTGTTGTATTGTTACTTAGTGTACGTTGCCTAAGTCTTGTCCTGCTGTAGTGTTAATTAATGTTTTACGTTGCAGATGTCTTGTATTTCTGCATTCTTAGTTTATATTTCACGTTGCCTGTCGTGTATTGCTGTATTGCTGTGTTTTACGTTGCCCAAGTAGTCTGCTGCTGTATTGCTAGTTAGTGTTTTACGTTGCGTTGCCTATGTCTTGTGCTGCTGTATTAATTTGCTAGCCAGTGTTTTGCGCTGCCTAAGTCTTGTTCCGCTGTATTGCTAGTTAGTGTTTTACGTTGCCTACATCATGCATTGCTGTATTTCTAGTTAGTGTTTTGCGTTGCCAAAGTCTTGTCCTGGTGTATTGCTAGTTAGTGTTTTGCGTTGCCAAAGTCTTGGCCTGATGTATTGCTAGTTAAGTCTTCATTGGGTAGGTTACATATTTTAAATTTTTACATTCATCTCGTGTAGACTAAACGTTTTTTAGAATGCCAGATATGACCATTCAGCTTCAGTGTGACGATATGACATACATTATATAAAACACACGATATGAGAATCTTAATATTCATTACCAATCGCTATACGGGAAAATGTAATGAAGAACCTCAAACCATGCATGAATCTAGAATGCAGCTGCTCGCGATCAAAATAATACTTTTTTGGGATAAACTTTTCAAAAAAAATAAATAAAACAGAGTAGGCCTATTTCTGCCGCAGACCTGTTTCCAGGCAAAGCAAGCACTTTTTTGCCAATTACCCCGTCATTCGATGAGGTTACGCACACGCCGGGAACAAAGGCAATGGGTGATCGTTTGATTTTATCCACATTGCAAGAGAATATATTAAAGGTCCCCTTACAAACGATAGTAATCTTAAAGTCTAAACAAAATGTGTTTGATGCAGCAGCTGCCATCTAATTGCACGGCTGCGTGTCCTGTCATGAAAAGGCAAACAGCAGTAACTGCTGACTTTTAAAGTAAGCAGTAGCTGTTGTTTATCTTCACTGGGTTGTATTTTGGAGCAGTGTGTGCTCAAAGCAGATCGATACATTAAGCTGAAAGGTCATGTTTAAATACGTTATCAGTACAATACTGAACATCACTAAATTTGATAATTGAATTAGTGAACCCCAATTACATCATTTTTACAATCGGTTGAATCTGATTATACGCGTGAATTTTCAGCGCGTGCCAGTGGTATATGTCCCAACGCGTCGTCAGTGCAAGGAATATCTAAGTCTTATATATTCCTTGGTCAGTGGTATTACTGGTGTCTAGTAGAAATACCTGCCATACTGTGCGTGTGCATCAAACAAGCTTATCAATCCAGCAATAGTATTTTAGTATTATTTAAAGTGCCTGATTCCAACGATTTTCCATCAAAGTCACAACAAGTTTTCCTATAAATACTGGACAAAGTCTAGTATTCTACCTCCGACCAAACGAAAATTGGTCCAGCCTGCCACAAGACGAGATCAGCCAATCACCACCGTCATTCAGTTATTATTTAAATTAAGTGGTAGCATATCAGACTTGGCCGAATATTGCATGTAAAAAACAACAAGCACGATTAACACCTGCTTGTTATCAAACTGCGTTATTTCACATTACCTGATAAGTGATTACTCAGTGTCCATGGTGTATCCCTTAGTAAATTATTATGATGGTGTAATTATGTATAGAAAAAGCTCTACATTATTGGCTGTGGAAAAGGCCGAGGCATTTTCCACAGCTAAGAAGTAGAGCTCCGAGGGTTTCATCTGATTTAAAATACATCTGACCATAATGAGGATCCCTCATAATCAACAGCTCGTCACACCTGACTGATTCTATCACCATATATGCCTATCATGATAATTGGTGAGTACTTGATCAACAATAACATTCCCGGCTTAGAATGTAGTGGTCGGACAAAGCAAATAATGTAGTAGTGTGTTTTAACATTCAGTGAAAGAATCAGCTCATTCAGTATTTATGCATGTGGACCAACATATCAGAATGATGTTGTCTAGCATTGAACAAGTCTGCCGCGAAAAGGTAAACAGCAATAACTGCTTACATTCCAAGTAAGCAGATACCGCTGTTTGCCTTTACATGGCAGTAGTGTTCGTTGACCATGAAAATCTTACCTCATTGGTCTTGTTGTCCAGTGCAGGCTCCCGCCATTTTGCCTGAATAAACGCGTCGGCGCTGTACTGTTCCTTGAGCGTGTCGATCTCCCCGATCTTTAGGAACACCACTCTAAGTTCAACAATCACCTGTACAAGATAACAAAAATCATATATTAGAAATACCACACGCAGTTGGGGTGATGCACGCTAACCAAGTGGCATACACAGTGCATAAATGTAATGAAGTAGTGTATCCCCTAGATCATAATTTTATTTTTTTCAGAGTTTTGAGATTTTTTTAAATATGTTTTTTCAACATTTCTATGAATCTTAAAACTTAAAACCTAACTTAAAACCTAAACAAACTTTTTGTATACCTAAACACTTGTTAAAGGACGGTTGAATGTTCGTACAGCATTGGGCCACATGTTGATGCAGTCGGCCCAGCGTTGGGCAGACAATCAGTGTTGCAGGTGTATCCCCCCATGTCCTGACTATAAGACACCAATTAGCGGCGATTGCTTTGATCTCACCATCCAAGACGTGGGAATATGTGGTGCAAAGTGCTGTATATTGCTGACTTGTTTTGTTTACATGGCAATATACGACCTGGAAATATAACTATTTCACTCTTTTTAGGTGCTTTAAATTTTTTTTTTGACTTTTTTGTATTTTTTGTTAAGATCAGTAGGTTATATAGCTTCATATAAATTAAATTTTCAAAATTAACAAAATTGAAAATGTCTCATCCCAAGGAGCAGCTTGAAAGATTTTTTTTATTTTCACCCTCCTTAACAGCTTAAGTTGTGTCTCGCTACCGTGATTCACAACTTCGAGTGTGTGAAAATTACTCATAATTATTTGTTAATTTAAGAACAACAATTTGCAAATATCTATGTTTTAAATGCTCTTATCATTCCCAATAACTGTGATTTAACTAGCAAGACCACACCTGACGACACCAGAAATTCTCGTCATCACGCATTATTTTGTGTAGACCTGGCTTTGTCAGTGTTCATACAAAAAGTACAAGGTGAAAATGGGGAGGGAACTTATCCAGACACTACCACCAGCTAAACAAACTGTGTAAACAGTGCAAGGAGGGCATCTATAGGACACTTAACCCGTCAGCCGCCGTTCCCAAATATATTCGTTTTGCTTATCAGCACATAAAATACCAGCTTCTGAACAAACGTGACATCAATCAGCAAGATTTCAAAATCATTGACCTCTATTGATTTTTAAACAATAAAAATGTAGACATCTCGGAAGATATATGAACACTACTCTTTACTCAACAATGACATTTAACCTTTTAGCCGACAAATTATCCAATCTGAATTTTCACCTACTTGAAGCTGTTTCTCGCTGACGCGATCCACAACTTCAAGTGAGTGAAAATTATACAGATTTGACAAAATGGAGGTCAATTGTTTTCAAATATTGCTGATGGATGTCACATTTTACTTTTAACATGTTTAAAAGGTGGTACTTAATGTGCTAATAAAAATGAAAACCCGAATATATGCGGCACCGGCGGATAAAGGGTCAAACGATAACAATGTGGACATCCCCAGAGATCAAAACACCAGCTCTGCCTCAGCAATCACATTGAAAAAAGAGGCCTACAATGTGTACATCGCCAGAAATATATATAATGACACTCCTAGCTCAACAATTATATTCAGACAATACAATGTGGACATCTCCAGAGATTTGATAAAATACCACTCAAATTTTAATTAACAATCACAACTACACACAACTAAATCTTCACATCATCTTTTCAATGTCGAATTTCTATTTCGAGTGACTCATTAGGGACAGTAAAATTGCATCACAGGCAGTTTGATGTAAGATAAGATTAATTTGGGTCCCTTACATCTAGTCTAGTCATTAAACCTATGCATATGTTCAGTTCCTATAATGGGTACCTGTAAGTGTGTTACTATATCATATATCATTTAAATGAACGGAAACAACACAGTCAAGTTGTAATGCGGTAATTATAGAATTAATCGATGGCAATATTCCAGGCTATATCGTTCTGTCCAGCACAAGACCCGATTTTGGAATAATGTTGGCCCAGAGTCACAGACGGTGGTACACCATTAAATCAACAGTGTGAAAACGTGTATTGGGGCGTCAGCTGTGGATAGCATTGTATCAGATGGATATCAGGCGCTACATACTGAAACAGCACTCCCAACTCAACAATCAGCTGAAATGAACGTTACACGATGATTATCAAATGAACACAGCCCTCTCCCCTCCAGACTAACACGTGTAACAAGCTGGTATCGTGGTCAGATAAGCCGTACATTTATTTACATGTACTTCACGGACAACAATCAACATATATGTGGAGTAAAGTATAGGAAGATCTGAGATAACAGTACATAATATTGTTATTGAGTTGTCGTGTATTTTATGGAATACAAAGGTACGCATGTGAAATCGCTTGTGCATGGTATACTCTTCGTCTCAGAAACCGTGTATTGGCTTTGTACTGCAGTGTTGTATGGTCCACTTTCACCGCCAAAGACTCTTATCTGACACATTGGGGAAAGGGTTCTCTATCGGAGCTATGGCTCAAAACTGAAATAGGTTTGCATAAAAAATTACACAAACCCAAGTCGGTTTTCGGTCACTGATTGAGAGGTGATATTGTGGCCCAAGTCTGTCTTGAATCCGGTCGCATAAACGCAAGTCATGGGATGGAGAATTGCCCAAGACCAGACAGCATTGTATCTAGTCTGGGTAGCTCTTAAACAACTATTAAACCAAGCAGGCTTTTCAGGCTGGATTGCAGCTGCTAAAAGACAATTCCAATCAGGTGCTCAAATGCATTATCGGAACGCACGTTAACGTGGTAATGGCAGCTCTGACTCATTAGAAGCCTAAATATATCACAATATAACGCGCACGTGTGTTACTCTATCTATATTATCTGTGGATAGCCATCCCGTGGTCGAGTCCTGGCGATGAAAACCATCCTGTAGTCTTGTATTCGTTCTGAACTCCACCTGCCAATGGCGGGATAATGAGAACCATCTGTAATCCTGATAAACTCTCTCTCATACCCTGATCACATAGTTTTTCTCATACCGTGATCACATTTCTTCTGTATTCTTCTATATTGTAAAGTCAGAAAAAACATAAATACACTAAGTAAAAAAAAAAAAAAAAATTTTTTCTTCCGCATTCTTCTATTTTTTTAAACTTGAATTTTTCACAGAAATGAGATTACTCCACCCTGTCTAAATGGTCAACTCTAACTATATGAAGTTGTACCCAGCAAAAAACGAGGCATTCTCATCTCAATGCTAGTTAAATGTTGGCCCATCGTCTGTTATGATAACTTGCCACGGCGTTGGTCCTAGTTGAAATGATACACCGCAAGATTCTTACCCACTGTTGGATCAATGTTGGACCAGCGTCGCAGACGGTGAACCAACATTCATTCGACATTGGCACAATTTAATACGTTTATTGGGAATGCTCTATAAATTATGCTTAAAAATGAGTTCAGACGACGTTATGCTCTATTATGGTTAAACATAACTCTGTACGGCTCTGCCCAGTGTCGTATCGAGACAACGGTAAGGGGGTGAGCATTCATTTGACAGGGTAGTCCTGGCTACAAGGGTCAGGAGGAATGTTCCGCAGGATATTTTGAAAAAAGGATCATCAAATGGTGTGATTTCATTGTACCTTTGCAATAAACTGATTTTATGACTTATATGACTGATTTAATGAGTTGTAATGAGATGTAAAAATCATAACTCTAGATATCATAGTGTGTTGTAACAATCCCCCCTCCCTGAATACGCTTCTTTTGGCTCTAGTTAAAAGGCAAACTCTATCTTATTATTAAAGATAATTCCACACGATTTTCAAATTTGAATTTTGTATCATGGGTAGTATCATGATATTATTCACAGGATATAGAATGACTGACATCCCAACAAACACGACACATTCACACAATGTTGGATCAATGTTGGTCCATCGTCTACGACGCTGGCCCAACATAGAACCAGCACTGAGTGAATGTGTCGTGTTTGATGACTTGGGGTGTCCTGTTATTTCGCGTTCAGTAATATGTCTGTTCACTGATTTGATCTGATATCTCAGCATCCGAGGCAAATCCCGTTCACCACTATGCATGCAAAGCCAAAAGGCAGTAACTTCTCGCTCTTTAAGTAAGTAATTACGGCCTTTTGGGTTATGCAGAGCAGCACTGCTCACAACATCACAAATCTAGCAAGTCTGTGGCAGTGTAAGGTCTAATCTGAATGTGAGAACACGAGGAACAGTGAAAATAAAGAAACTGGGGCCCATCCCATGAAGCATCTTAAAATCAAGATCATATTAACGTTCTCTCATTCGCATTAGTGATCTAAAGCAAATAAGATAAATTTAAGGTTATCTTAATTTATTTTTTTAATTTTTCTAAATATTTATATGTATTTATATTAATTCAAATAATTTTACGATCTTTAGATGGATGAGGCCTATATCTCGATGGCTTGTAGTATTTTGTATTTAAATAATTTTAGGTATAATATACCATTTGACACATTATAATTATGCGGTACGGATAACCAATATGTGAAATACCTTACATGGTCCACAGGGAGCGGAGCTTAAAGACTAAACGGCTAATTGAAAAAAATCTTTTAAATTTGATCTCAGTCAGTGCGTGCAAATGCACAGTTTTCACTACAGAGCTCAGTGGAGCAGCGAGGCGGCTGATCAGTCTGTCTGTCGACTGAACCATGATTGAACATGGAGCTGTCCACCCACCCTTGTTACCAGTGACTGATCACCATCACCTGATACCACCAGCTACTAGAAGATGGTCCGGTGTACTGCTCTGAAAAGACAAAAGGCAGTATCTGCCTACTTGTAAAGTAAGCAGATACTGCCTTTTGTCTTTGCAAAACAGTATACTGCATCGTTAGCAAATGCGTTCAGGTTTCAAATCAATGATTGTTCTTTATCCACTCGTAAAATCATGTGGAGCTCCATGACCGAGAGTACCTCTGTGACCTCTGTGCTCGGCCTCAGACTACCAGTGCTCGAAAAATTCAAATCTTATTCTGCAGATGACCCGTTGCAATTTAGAGTCGAACTGAAGGGATGAGGAGGGAGAATTTGATCGCGAAAATCATCTCAGCGACTTACTTGTCTGATTTCTGCTGGCTTTGCACGCGCTACTGGGGCATCCCGCCTGAAAATAAATTCATGGAATTCTGGGCGATCTCCACCGCCAGCGTCTTACGGCATCGCTGGGTCGGAAAGATTATCTCAACTCTTTGAGCGCTGCGTCACGTATTTTCAATCAACCCATTAACTCTAAGTTTTTCTCAGCTGAAATGTCCACCCACTTGAAGTTTAGTTGCTCTCGCTGACGCGATCAGCAGCTTTAAGATAAGTGAGTGGAAATTATTCAAATTTGTCAAATTAGCGGTCAAGTATTTTCAAATTTGACTTTTATTAAACCCATTTCGCTTTGGAAAGATAATTTTTCAAGTAATAATAAAATACCATACCCATTGTGTTGTAACCTTATATTATGACTAATAATATTACAACTCGTTTCATTATTTTAAAAGAGTCCCGTGTATTTTTTCAAAGAGATGTGACGTCGAAGCAATCTACTGAAAACTTCTTGGCGAGTAAGAAGACTAATTACATAGTAGTTTGAGATACGTTGACAAAAATAATTCGTCGTTCAGTCCTCGGAGGATTTTTAACACAAAAAATAAAGGCGAATTGGATACTGATTCCGACTTATTAAGCCGAAGAGCAGAATTAGATGAATAGCAATTCGTCTCAGTTGCAAATCGATCACACGCCCGGTGAGATAATAGCTTTAACAAGCTGCCCGCTCATGTAAGTCAGATTCGAGCAAAACAACAATATTTTACCCACGACCAATAAAAAAACCGAAGAGCAGAATTAGATGAATTACAATTCGTCTCAGTTGCAAATCGATCACACGCCCGGTGAGATATTAACTTTAACAAGCTGCCCGCTCATGTAAGTCAGATGCGAGCAAGACAACAATATTTTACCCACGACCAATAAAAAAGTGCCTCAGGGAGAAAGTGCTTGAAAAGTCGGAGAACGCGGGTTCGAACCCCACTCTGTCCTCCACGTTTAAAGGAACAACCTCAGACCGCAATGGCGCTTATTTCGAATCATGTGTCTGCTGGACAGTGTCATTTTATTCATCTCACCATTCTCAGGAGGTTCTCCTGGTCCAGTGTAGCCTATATGTGTACATCGGTGGCCTAAAACTCCATTCATTCTTTTATTAATTCATATTAAAACCATAATTCTGATCAGTTCATGATTTCAATGAATAGTTTTATCGACCATGGCATTAGGAGTTATTAACATGTAATTCAGGTGTTTTGCAATGAACAGCATGATTCAATACGTAGGCCATTATTTACTGCTATTGTTTCTCTTATAAATCTACTATATTTTAATAAAACATCCTATATTTCCTATAGTACTTAACAGTTGCTGGAACCACTGAGATACTGGAGCAGAGTCCGTTGTTTGCTTGGACTGGCCACTTGGAAGGGATCTGTGTCGGGAGCTGGGTACTAATCATCTAATTGTGGTTCATCCAGCAAGAAGAGCAGGTGTCACAAACGACCACTTCGGCCTTGGTCCGTGGACATTCTGTTATTGAGCGTGGCGCTCCCAGAATCTCTCAGAAGATTAAATAATGCCATTAGCGAAATCAACCTGACCGGGACCGCCATCGCCGGTTGCCAGGCCCGAGTGTTGATGCACTAACACTGTCATCCGAAGACAAACAGCAGTAGCTGCTTACTTGAAAAGTAAGCAGTTACTGCTGTTTATCTTCGCACTACGGAACAGGTCCCAGTTAGCTGTACAAACAACTGGAGAAGCAGAGAAAGGGAGGGGTACTTCCATGACTCTTTCCAGTTTTGATGCCGGTTGAATTTTCTTGTCAGAAGTTACACACAAAGCGATCGCCCCACATGGCATTATATTTACCCCAAGTAAAATGGGAAACATATCCTCAACATGAGCCTGATTTGAGAGAAAGTATTGTACAAGTGGCCCACAATCATCAAAGAGTATTTTCTACTCTTAAATACTTAATAAAGTATCCTCCTATTTACACTAAACATAAATGAATATTGATGACCTGTTGATTGATATGAATGGTACCATGATTGTCATGAAAATATTACTGTTCAAAGACTTGAAGCATACAGGAATACAGGAAGCGACGTAAATACTCACTCACTCACTCACTCACTCACTCACTCACTCACTCACTCACTCACTCACTCACTCAGTCACTCAGTCACTCAGTCACTCAGTCACTCACTCACTCACTCACTCACTCACTCACTCACTCACTCACTCACTCACTCACTCACTCACTCACTCACTCACTCACTCACTCACTCACTCACTCACTCACTCACTCACTCACTCACTCACCCACTCACTCGCTCACTCACTCACTTGTTTTGTTGCTTCACAAAACTTTTCTTAAATCTTATCCATTTTCTAAGAAAAAAAACTAATCGAGAAAAGATGTTTTATTTTCTCATTTTTTCTTCCAGGGCGCAAGAGGAAATAGAAAACGTCTACTCGCCTGACTGCTCAAAACAGATCTGATTAGGTTTTCGTGTTCCAAAGAAAAAGATAATGAAGAATGGCGTCAACATCGATCGATATTTCTAATAAAACCTGGCGAGAGTTTTCTCACATTGAAGCAATAATTCCGACTAGATTGAATAAGTAGGGTTAGTTGCGCCAACATTATATTGAGGCATACGATTGTGTAACTGTACAACATTAAAAGCAAAGACTATTTTTTTTATGACAGCCCCCCCCCCCCCTCTCTAGACACGTCGTAGTACTTCTACCTTAACGGCAATATTTACTGAACGAAGATGGATAAAAAAGATCGTAGAATGTTCATCAAAAGCAAACAACAATAACTTCAAAATTACTTCAAAGAAGCCATCTTATTCATCTCACCACTCTCGGGCGGTTCTGATGGCTGTTACTCATTGTTGGTTTTACACTGCAGATCACTGCGAAAAATAACTGTTACAATGGTAACAAAACTTATTCAGGATCTTTCCTCACAATGTTATCCCATTATCTACTGAGTGGTTACTCTTGAAAAAAAGGTTTAATTTAAAAATATCGTGCAATTTCATGTTGAATTACGGTCGAAATAAAGATTATATTTTAAATTAGAAAACAGACAACTTCGGTCTGAAACTGCTACGTATAAAAATAAAAAGGTTAATTTGTTTGTATTTTTCTGTTATTTGACCAGATTGTTTTAATATAAAAGTTGAAATATAACCAAATGTTGAAGAAGCAGCTGGTTTCAACAACTATGGCTAAAACACATATTGCCACGCCATCACTCAAAGCGCCAAGAGAAGTAGCCATCAAAGAGACACAATGTGTGATAACAACAAGCGATATGGTAAACTAAAGCATTGGTAATAGCTGTGTTTACCACCCAAAGTGGATCAATACAGCCCATAGAACTTTACAGGTATTGCCTACAAACGGGACGTGCAAAGACAAACAGTGGTAACTGCTTACGTGAAAAATAAGCAGTTACCGCTGTTTGTTTTAGCGGGGCACAATAGCTTCATACATATGTAACTTTAGTCAACTTTGTTCGTCAACCAAATGTCATCGCACTCCGTCACTCGATATTGCTGGGCGGGACAATTGACAATGAATATTATATTTGTTGGACCATTGTATGTTCGAACTGCAAGCATAGCAAGTTATGACAGAAAACTGTGTGTGTTTCCCAGCTGAATGGAGCATTCTGTTTTCCTCGTTATAACTTCCAGATGATATTGTGTTCCGTTATTGTATTGATGTTGTCAGATATTATAATGTTGCTCCTTTATCAGTTTATATATTGAATATAACTGGTACCTTGTAAAGAGTTCATTATACTCCGTGTATATCACCCCTCAACCCTTTAACCGATTTAGCAGATTGGACAAAATGGAGGTCAACCATTTTGAAATATTACCATGTCACGCTTTATATTTAGCATGTTCCAAGGCTGGTAGGCTTATTTAACCCTTCAGCCGCCAAATTATTCAATCTGAATTTTCACCCACTTGAAATTGTGTCTCGCTGACGCGATCCACAACTTCAAGTGAGTGAAAATTATTCAGATTAGACAAAATGGAGGTCAAATATTACCGATTGATGTCACATTTAATCTTTAAAATGTTTAAAAGGTGGTACTTATTGTGCTAATAAAAATGAAAACCCAAATATATTCGGCATCGGCGGTCAAAGGGTTAATGCACTAATAAAAATGAAAAACCCGATAATAATCGGGACCTGTGGCAAAAGGGTTGAAGCGCCAAATTATGAAATTTACATTTTAACCCACTTAAAGTTGTCTCTAGCTGCCGCGACTTCAAGTTGGTGTAAATTACTGATATTTGTTTATTTGCGACCAAATTTAGCCAGCCGTGATGTCTAAGTGCTCGTTTAATTCACAATAACTGCGACTTAAACGGCTAATAAAACGGATTAAAAGGGACAATAAACGTACTGAAACGGTTAATATCAATTATAGCATTGTGTGTTGTCGTTTGTGTTGTTATTGTGGGGATCATAATTTGCGTGACGTGCTTGTATAGAAAATATCGATCCTACAAGACCTTATTATACGTCTACTTTTTTGGCTCTGCATCACTGCTGTGCAAAGGCACACGACATTAACATTTAAAGTACTAAATTAAATACCTTAAATTACTCACATTTGTTAAATTTGGAACCAAACATTTGCAAATCTTGATGTTTAACAGTACATAAGTATAGCATTGTGTGTTTTCGTTTGTATTTGTATTGTATAATTAATTGTGCACGATGCGTTTGTATACAACAATATAGATCATACAATACAATATAATTATATCTACTGTTTTGGTTCTACATCACTGCTGTGCAAAAGCACATAGACCTATTAAGCACTAAATTAAATAACCTACAACTTCAAATTGGTGGAAATTACTCATATTTGTTTAATTTGAGACACAACATTTGAAAATGTTGATGTCTAAGCACCTATTTGGTCAAAGTCCTGTATTCTACAATAAAAGAGTGGTTCAGCCTGTCATATGACGAGATCGCCCAATCACCGCCGTCATTCAGTTGTTATTTAAATTAGGGGGTAGAATACGAGACTTGGGCGACATATTTTGTTCCCGATAACTATGATTTAAACGGCTGATAAAATGGATTAAAAATACTATTGTCGTGCTTAGTGGTTTAACCCTTTAACCGCCAAATTATTCATTTTGAATTTTCACCCACTTGAAGTTGTGTCTCGCTGACGCGATCCACAACTTCAAGTGAGTGAAAATTATTCAGATTTGACAAAATGGAGGTCAACTGTTTTTAAATCTTGCTGGTTGATGTCACATTTTATCTTTAACATATATAAAATGTTGTACAGAATGTGCTAATAAAAAATGAAAACCCGAAGATATGCGGCACCGGTGGTTAAAGGGTTACGGGTTGACGGCTTACTGTAGAGGAAGCCGTTAATGCTGCCTGATTTTGTAATCGGTTTGCTCATCATTTCACCATTTCCATGAGGTTTTCTACTTCCAAATTTATTCACTACGTAGGTCTACATGTTTTCTTATTATTTTTAGCTTTTATTTTTAGAGTGGAAATGTGATTGCATGGTAGAGTCTTAATACGTCACAATACTACGGTAACTGCAGCTGATAACCGCCAAGTTTCGCTTCAGAACTCTTGTTACAATAATTAGGCCATAACATTATTATCTCGCCCTTGGACGATAAATATAACGTAAGTTAGGACACTATAATAACGCCTTGTTATGCGTAAAATTATTTTATTGAATTAAATTTTGTTTTATTAAATCAATTATTTGAACATTGTATAAAAATGACTTTAAAATGATCATTGAAAGTCGTGAAGACACGAGTTTCTTCTCTTTCTCGTCTCTGGATGAACGGAACAATAAAGGGCATGAATACTATAGATGATTCACCGGATGTGAGCTATCTGAACGGCGCATGCTCAGAACAAACTAGGTATCACATGTCTAAACATGCTAAATGGTGCTAGAAATCTGACGTTTTTACCGTGGGCTTGTCACTGTGTGCTGTATGAACATGATGAAATCTAATATAATGTAGATCTTGGGTGTATCAATGCAGACACATATAATGGTCATATGATTGGATCGAATGTTGTTAACAGCTGCGTTCATAACGAGTTAAGTCGTTTCCGAAACACTAATCTTAACAGTAACACTGGCCCCGTATTCTCGTACAAGTTACGATATATTGTAGGCTTCTGATTGGTCGAGATGGCCATCTCGACCAATCAGAAGCTTACGATATATCGTAACTTGTACGAGAATACGGGGCCAGACTAGTTATGGTTGGCATTTTCCGATATGTTCAGCTAGACGAATACTACCGAGATTTGTGACCATGGATGGCGCTCTCATACAGATTAAACCATGGTATTATATATTGATACGCCACCAATAAAACACAAACATTTCTGGTTGCTTAGCAGCCTAAGTGTTGTTAGTGTCACTAAAACAAGTGCCACTTACAACAGTTTGACCTCTGTGGCGACGTATCAGACATACCATATGTCGCCATACACACCATAGTATTAACCATTTAAACCCTCACGATGCATCAAAGCATCATTTTGTATCCATGAAGAATGACTTCATCACCCATACCTGGGGGTCATAACGACAATTTTCATGGAAATATTTTAACATTAACGATCCCCTTTTTTTTATTTGCCACCACTTCAAGACATCTTCATCCACTACAAGTCTAGAATTGCGACAGCAATTCGCGGCTTCTAGTGGATGAAGATGTCAATGGTAATTTCAGGCTTGAAAGAGTTAAAGGGTCATATTTTTACAAAGTGGCTGATACGATCATTTAACCTACCCAGGCTAAAATCATCAAAAAATCGGTGATTTTATTTTGGGCTCTTAATATTGATGTAAACATGTCCATAGACTGGAAATGCAAAAGTTTTTTTAATTTTTTTGTGCAGCGCATTAACCAGCTAGGCTAGATATAGAGACGAAATTCCTGATTTTTATTTTGGACAACCATGTCAAAAATAAGAAATACAGGAATTTCGTCTCTATATCTAGCCTTACTGGTAAATGTGCAGCACAAAAATTTAAAAACTTTTGCAGTTCTAGTCTATGGACATGTTTACATCATATGGTCATATTAAGAAGCCAAAATAAAATCACCGATTTTTTATGATTATAGCCTGAGTATGGGCCTATCGATCAAAAGTGATAAAACACCACACACAAAAAATACATCTCTCATAAAATATCCACCATAGTTATCGATTGTTAACATTGGTTAAGTTTATGATTCTTGAATCCAAGTGAAATATTAATTACTTCACAAGTATATCAACCCTATTCCTGCTGAATTGTTTTTTACTATTTTTTCGTCATTTGAAGCTGGAATTGCTGGCGCAAATTCCAGCTTCAAATGACGAAAAAATATGCCTATTTATATAAAGTGACCATCTGCAAACTGTTTTTATTTGCTTAACTGAGCATCTATCATAAACAATATTGTGGATTTCAGTGGTATTTTATTTGGTCTGAAACTTGCTTGAAATCGTATATATACGGCTCCCGCAGCATAAGAGTTGTATAAGCCATATGGGTCATACCTGATGGGACAAACAACGGAGCGAATGGCGGAGATTGGATGATACTCTAATATGTCTCTCTCACATAAGTGGCACTTAGAACACTTTGATTGCCAGAAGATGATATGACATTCAGATTCCACGATTAAGATATATCGAAGCCAAGTGGGGAATAATTTGTGTAATTGTATTAATAACATTAGTAATGTATGTGTCTGTTTATAGCATAACATGCGTTAGAATTTCCATGCTATTTTATCTAATTTATTGCTATTTCTATTGATCAAAAACATGCTGGAAACCTTATTATATACACGGTTCCAGCAGTACAAGGGCTAAGATGTTTTAATTGTATTCAAAAAAAAACATAGTAAATAAGTACTAATATGTTACATAATCATGGTAATGAGTACAGAGTATGTATAAGTTTCTACATTGGGTGTTGGAATACGGCCTGCTTTTTGACAACAATAGACTGGTTGTCGTCCAGGTTGTTTTTGCTCGCCATGTTGTTTACCTGTGCGTGTTTGCATGCAGCTATGCCCTGATGAAAACTGGTGCCGACCAGACCTGCGTTCCCTTTTTCATGAACTTTGCATGAGGCACACTGGCAAAAAACTGGTGGAGTGAAATAGCGGACGGCGGGGGGGGGAGGAGTCATCTAAATCGCATCTATGTATCGGGGCCGTCAGATGAGCTTGCTGTTGATACGCAGCTCCCTTGTTTGTGTCGGATCATTATCTCCCTCTACATTCCTGATCTGCAAAGCGAAAAGGCAGTATCTGCTTACTTGTAAAGTAAGCAGATACTGCCTTTTGGCTTTGCACGCCACAATTGAGCGCCAGATCGTGCTCTCTGCTTGTTGTTCTGGTAAAGAATATAATAAAACGGGAAATGGGTTTCAGCCATAATTCCTATTGATCCGCAAACGTGGAGTGGCGCGGTGCCCCACGGGAAATCTTAGTCAGTAACTTTAACGTCCTGTGAAAATAAAACATTCACACAATAAACTCATGCCCAGCAAACACGAGGCGCTGGCACAATGTCGCAGTAATGGTGGGCCAATTTTGTAGACGATGGACCAACATAACGGCAACATTGGGTCAGCGCCTCGTGTTTTTTGGGATACTTCACAATCCCAGTATATATGGGACGTTCAACCAATGTTGGGTTTTTGCTGGGACAGCGCCGCAGACGTTGGCCCAACATGAAGCCGAAACTTCGGCGCAATCATAGCGGCTCCAGCGATATAGTAAATCATTTTTTGAATTATTAACTAATCTTTTTAAAATAATATATCAATTTTAATTGCACTTTTTTTCAAATTTTGTCATACACAGTTGTTAAATATATCTAACGTTACTCTTTGTAAGCCACATTACATCATCTAAAAAATATATGACTAATTCAATCAATCAAAAAATTTATTTTCTTAAGTAAATTGAGAAAATATTAAACCTTTGTCAACATTTTCCAACTTAGAAAAGTACTTGGACAGTTTTATATTAGCAATACATTCAAATACATATTAATGTATTGAGGTATTTTTAAAACATAACAGATTTGTTTGCAACAATAACTTGTATAGAACAATATTGTGAAATTTCTAAGCGATTTACAAGGGCTGATTTTAAAGCAAGAATGTATATTCTTCAACTATTTAGAAAGACAGCTTTGCACATAGAAGGTCGCATTGATGGAAGACGTACTATTGTTGAGATTTAAGGTACGTGTATATAAACATACATGTCAATGACTATATGAGAATGTTAAAGTGTGTCAAAGTGTGTTGTAAAGTTAATTTGTGAAGTAGAGAGCCGACGCAAAGATTGGAAAATGTGAAAAAGCGCCCCAGCCCTGAAAATACAAGACAATGATCCACTCTCGATATGATGCTGGGCCAACATAAATCCAATAGAAGGTCAACTTCTCACACTTCTTGGTAGCTATCTTGATAAGAGCATGACATAGATCTGGTACCAATGTTACGGCGACTTAAAAGACGTGTTGGTAGACGTGATGGCGACAGAGATATCACAGAAAAATCGACAGAAGTCTGATATCTACGTGCTGAAATATTAACGTTTCACAGCATCACACGAACAAAAAACATTGACAAATATCTGAATATGTAGATCTACTATAAAGTGCTATGCATTCTCATTCACTGTATTAGTGCAATAATAGTCATCTGAATCGATGTTACATTTTATCTGAGGAATACAGACAAAACGGGTCAAAACGTAGCTTTAACAGCAGACACAGTCCGCTCTTGGACGCTGAGGTTTCTGTGTGTTTTAATTAAATTAAATAAAAACTCACACATAGGTGTTCTAAATTATTTAGTTTTTAAAATCATACTCCCATTTCATCGACAGAAGGGTCTACAATTATCTTAATTTAAGTCGTCTTGAGTTTGGTAGTGATTTGCATGTAAAGATGTGGAATGACTCATATATTATAGTGTGTAGAAGATAAGCACATAAGTAGCACATAGTAGTATATAACAATTTATGTAGTAGCTGTATCGCATAATAGTACTCAGTGAAAATGATGGTAGCTTATACCCAGCAAACACAAACCATTTGTACAATTTGTGTACAAGGTCGGCCCAACGTCCTCGACTTCGGTCCACTACTGTACAAATGTTATACAAATGTTTTGTGCTTACAAGGTTTAACTGCATACGATGCAGGAGAGGTAGGTTACACACCTGGCTGCACCACATGAGCTTATACATGATCAAATATAGGTCGCAACAATATTAATTGCACCATCATGAATATTATATGTCAGCAAGCCACCGAACAACATCCCCTGTAAACACGATATGGTGATCCAGATCCGCAGGCTGCGGGCCAACACTAAATCAACATTGGGTCAACGTCTCATGCTTGTGAGGATATAGTATGTTCTATTAACCCTTTAACCGCCGGTGTCGCATATATTCGGGTTTTCATTTTTTATTAGCACATTAAGTATCACCTTTAAACATGTTAAAAAAAATCAGCAATATTTGAAAACAGTTGACCTCCATTTTGTCAAATCTTCGACGTCGGTCCAACATTCAAACAACATTGGGTCAATGCCTCGTGTTAGCTGGGTTAACTTGTGAATATTGAAACAATACCGGAGATGGTGGCTCGATGGCAATGTCACAAGGTATTCAGTAAACAGGAGATGTCTTGTTTCTCTGACCATGTCTCAACATTGGAACAGGAGACATCTTGGTTCTCTGACCATGCTGACAATGCCCCGACATTGAAACAGGAAACATAGTGGTTCTCTGACGATGTCTCAACATCGAACCTACACAGATATTTACAGGGTGGTCATGATAGTGGTCACAATGTATTTGAATGCATCTCAAAAGATACAGCTTGCACACTGTTTAGCATGGGAAGTAAAATAAAAACTGTCCTGTGCGAAAAATGAATATAATACTGCATGTACACCTCGATGTGATACCCAGATAGACAAAACACACACCTGTGTGCCACAAAAGCCGAAGACTGCCACAGAAAGGCAACCGGTTGTATGTGTGTACATGAATAATAAACAGTTACTGTTGTTTGCTTTTGAACGACAGAACTGGAGCTAATATCTCTGCTGTCATTACGCGATAATCGATATCTGAAAAATATCACAAAACCCACGTAATACTTTCTAGCAGATACATGAATGGTGCTACGCTGGGCAAACATAGTGCTAGCCGAGCAGTGCTAACATAGTACCAGGTCAACCGAATTCATGGCATAGCTAGAGCCAAGCAGAATAGTGGAGATTCTGCATTTCACCGTCACCTTGGTATTAAAGGGTCGTATCTTCCAAGTGACAGATACAACCATTTAACCCTTTAGCCGCCAAATTATTCAATTTAAATTTTCACCCACTTGAAGTTGTGTCTCGCTGACGCGATCCACAACTTCAAAGGAGTGAAAATTATTCAGATTTGACAAAATGAAGGTCAACAAATTTCAAATCTTGCTGATAAATGTCACTTTTTATCTTTAACAGGTTTAAAAGCTGATATGTAATGTGATAATACAAAATGTAAAAAAACGAATATGAACGGCACCGGTGGCTAAAGGGTTAATAACAAGGCGCCGATATCTAATCATATGACGCAACGTGCTACACCGTATCAGGTACATGTAGGAAACCATGGTAACACATTCATTCACCAGGAAAGAAATAGTGATTTTACAGGAATCATATTGCATTGGCCCAATCAATGTGCTGTGTTGGTAGAAGACCACGGGTCAAATGTGTCGTGATTAAAGAAGGCCATACAGTAGGTCAAATCCATGTGAATTGATCATAATGATGTTCGTATTTTATTTAGCCTAATTAAGTGAAGGGAACCATCTACCTTCGTTATTTTGTTCACGGCCCTTGTAAAATAAAAATAAAATCACCGCAAATATATAATAAAATAACTGTTATTGGGAATGAAATGGGTGTTTAAAAATAAAGATTTGCAAATGTTTGGTCTCAAATGAAACAAATATGGGCAATTTTCACCCACTTTAAGTTATGGTTCGCGGTAGCGAGATACAACTGCAAGTGGGTTGAAATTTAAATTGTTTAATTTAGCGCTTTTATGGTTTATATAGTTAGTTATCAGGTTGACTTTGCTGATAAAGAAATAATGTTTTTGGGAGACCTTGTGACCAGCAAATACGAGACAATGACGCAATATCGATTTATTGTTGGCCCACCGTCTGCGACGCCACCCATCATTAATCCAGCAATAGGTGAACGCCTCGTCTGTGCTAGTTGATACAATTTACCACCTCAAGAGATCAAAATGGCTCCTCACTTTATCCGGAATCTATATTTAGTCCCTTGTCACTGACCCCATATGTTAAGATTGAAGAGTTCTTTATTACGACGACCCGCCTACAATTTGGTATCTTGTCACGCTGGAAAACTTAGTATGTTGTGGCCAAACAGGCAGGCAATGACCAATGAGGAATGTCTCGTGGCAAATAGAGATTGATGACCGCCCGTCTCTTGGCCATGAACATGATGAATAGCGCACACTCTTTGGTGTTAACGATTTTGTCCGAAGTTGATTAATATTGTACTGGACTAATTGAAGAAAAATTTAATGGGTCGTATTCATGCTACGTAGTGACGTGCTTAAAATACCAATATAAATATTTTAATTTAACCCTTCAACCGCTAAATTCAATAAATTAAATCTTCACGCACTTCAAGTTGTGTCTCGCTACCGCGACCCACAAATTCAGGTCGGTGAAAATTAGTCATAATTGTTTAATTTGAGACAAAATATGTGCAAATCTTGATGTTTAGACACAAAATCCATTTTTTATAACAATGATTGATAAGCTAATAAAACAGATTAAAAACGACTATGGTAGTGAGCGGGTAAAGGGTTAACCCTTTAACCGCCGGTGTCGCATAATTCGGGTTTGCATTTTTTTATTAGCACATTAAGTACCACCTTTTAAACTTGTTAAGGATAAAATGTGACATCAATCAGCAATATTTGAAAACAGTTGACCTCCATTTTGTCAAATCTGAATAATTTTCACTCACTTGAAGTTGTGGATCGCGTCAGCGAGACACAACTTCAAGTGGGTGAAAATTCCGATTGAATAATTTGGCGGTTAAAGGGTTAATAAAGAGCGTCACCTATGATTATGATGTATTGGTGTCTCTGGGGATGTGTTCTGAGACGAACCTAAAAGTTAAGTTTTAAGCTAAATAATTAACTACATGAATTACTGGTAAAGACGGACTTAACCATCAGTTTACTATTAAAGATCGCCTCCGAACACGGCCCCAGGAGCCAATTTTGTTGCAACATAGTGATGTTTAAACGTTCCCATCCATATCTTTACCTGAACAGTAGAGATAAGCTCTACACTCTCAACAATTTACGTTATTAAGAAGGAATTATCATGCAATTCGAGATAACCTTTTTCAAAGCTCGACCGAGGGGCCATCACACTAAACATCTTAAAATCAATATTATCTTAACTTTCTCTTATTTCTATTAAAAAAGTTAAGATAAATCTTTCCAATGGGAATAAGATAAAGGTAATTAATACTACGCTAATTTTAAGATCTCTCGTGGGATGGACCCCTGTTCTATACAAAAAAAAACATTTCATAAACCTCAGAGTGTAGGCCCGGGGAGGTGTCAGTAAATCTAACCTGTAAAGTAAACAGTAGTAACTGCAGATTTTCCAAGCATAATTTGTAGTTACTGCTGTTTGTCTTTGCACGACAAATTTCTATCCACGTTTTAAATTTATACACTAAACCCATGTGCTGCTGGAACTGTATATATCATGTGTATATACAGCTACTGGTTCAAGCAAGCTTCAATCCGAATAACATACCACTGAAATTGACAAAAATAGCTTGTGGAGCTCTGTTACTCACTTTTACAATTTGAAAGCTGTCAATCTTCCATAAATAGTAACATGTTTTTGTCATTTGAAGCTGAAAATTACGCTAGGTATTCCAGCTTCAAATGTATGAAAAGTGGAAACAAAATATTAAGCATGGTGAGTGTAAACATAACATATAACACTGACATATAACACTGACAATACAGGCGGCAGGCTAATCACTGGATCAGTCATCATCCAGTGGCATGTGACTGTCAGGCCAAAAGACACGAGATATCCACCCAATGCTGGTTTAATGCTGGCCCATCGTCTTTAGACGCTGGCCAAAGTTAACCCTTTCACTGATAATCACGAGAATGATCGTTTGCTATCAGTTTTTTTAGTCGATCAAATCACTGAAATTGTAAACATACCAATTTGAAAATGTTTGGTCTGAAATGAAACAAACATGAGTAATTGTCAGCCACTTGTAGTTGCGGATCGCGGTAGCGAGACACAACTTCAAGTGGGTGAAATTTGAAATGAGATAACTTAGCGATTAAATTAGTGAAGCAACTTTAGTTCAACATCTCGTGTTTTCTGGGTGAATATAAGTGACAATACAGGACGTTGGATAATACCTGGATCAGGAATCATCAAGCGTCCTGTGCCTGTTAGAAGGAAGTGACACTCACCTTTTCTTTGCGCACTTTGAGCCTTTCATCCTTGACGTTAAGGGGCTGTCCGCTGCGCCCGCCTCCCCTGCCACCCCTCTTCTTCTGCTTCTGCTGGGCGCTCGTGTTCTCCACAACAACGTCCCGCAGGGCTTCTATCGCCTCGATCAGGCGTTCCGTGGGGTCCACGTTGATCCGGACCTCGGGCAGGGACGTGCACTTCTCCGGCGGCGGCGCGTTCGCGTCGAAGTAGTTGTGCAGCTGTGACGTCTGGTGTCCGGCGTCGTTGACGTTCGCGTCGTGGGATCCATGACAGTGGCCCTCGTCGTCGTGGACGTCGTAAGTATCCTGAAGAAAAGCGTTCATTTGATGAGAGGCAAAGTTCACAATGGGAAAACTACTGTACAACATTCGACCCTATCCCCTCGGCCGGCATGCAGGCAGCTAGAGGCAATTAGAGGCATGGCAAGCACGTCCTGCATCTCATTCTCATCCTAGATCAAAGTAAGCGAATAATCCAACATGGCTCACCATATGCCCGCCATTTCTGACTGCTTTATAAATACAACGAGGTCGCCATTAACATGGTGACAACGCTAGCAGCTTCCTTACTACTGGTGTACAGTCTGCTCACATATATACACAGTAGACTAAGGACAACAGGTTGCTTCTACGCTCATTTTTAGACACACGGCTGAATATATTTAGGCCGCCAGCCAAGGTATCGCAGTTAGTACGTACATAACAGAACGTTGCACTCGAGGTCGTACATCCGCGGCAAGCCTGTACAAAAAGCCTGATTGGGTGCTACTTGCTAGCAAAGCCTGCAAAAAATACCCAGCAATGACTTTCTCGTACACGCCCTGTACAGTCCTGGTTATATATTGCTGTCATACAGGCAGACCGGGCAGCAGCCAGGGAACCTGGCCATTGCGTATATATGTTCGGGCCATCGGGCAGGCCTAGCTATGTACCTGAACCAGATTTGCAGGGCAGCGGCGTTTCTTGCAATGCACGCGTCGCGTCTTCTGCGCTTATGAAGCAGGCAGTAAGTTTGGCACAGCACAGCAATGCCACGCTCAATGATAACAGTCCAGAGTGCTGCTAATGACGCGGCCAGACGTACCCGTTATGCCGACTTCTATAAGACTGAGGATAAATGAGTGCGCTCAGAACGGAACAGAACCACCTGGGAAACATGTTATGCAATAATTTAGGCCCACTACCTACTGATCAGCATGGAGTACGCGAGAGACGTGCATTCGTACTGCCAAGTAAATACAAGCGCCAGTAACAGCTTACTCCACGAGTGACCAGTTACTGCTGTTTGTCTTTGCTGGTGATGCTACCCAGCTGCCCAGCAAACACGAAATATCAACCCAGTGTTGGGAAAATGTTGGGCCAGCGTCGTGGACGGTGGACCAACATTGTGCCAGCATTTGATGAAAGTATTGTGTTTGTTAGAGACTTATCCGGCTCAAACACTGGGCTAGCGTCGTACGACACTAGCCCAACGTTGCTATAACATATTTTATCAGCTGAACAAATGGAGTGGTGCTTCTAATCAACTGCATTATATAAGATTGATACTTAATTAAATACAAATCGTTGTACGTCGTAGAAAATCAAACACTCATAATATAATTTGAAATAATATTGAAGTCACAAAAAATAGCTCGTTTTTTTGGCATAATTTGAAATGGAATTGGTTATATTTAAAACCACCGGTGTATTAAATAGACAATAGTGCACGACAGCTCATTCGTCAAAATAAAGAAATTAATTATTTATTGTGAAATATGGCAGATAAGTCTATTTACCATTTTAATTGAGTTAGTAAATCTATTATGAATTACACTGACGCTCATGCATAATGCTTCAATCAATGAGTAACCCAGAGCGCTGCTGCTTGCCGGAAGCAATATAGGCCTATTACACATTTTCATTTTAAGAGCATATTTCGAGACTAAAATAGGTTCTGGCTTTCCTCTCAGATTATTATAAAGTCGAGGATGGAGCGATGAATCAACATGACAATGTCCACCAGACTAACACTCTTCATTAAACACCTGATATGTCATACCCCATGGTGGAATAACTACTGAGAACATTTAGAGTAGTCAAACCTACAAATTAATATCACGGTGACAATCAACACCACACTATATGACAGCCTTTGTAACAACCCTATTATACACCTATCAATTATCAGCCGATGTCCCTGCTTGATGTAGAAACTGTAGGTGTTTTACAAGAAAAAGCCTTTGCAAAATTTCAGGAAATTCGGTTGATATTATTGGCCGAGAAATCATTTGTAGAATTTACTTTTAGTGCTAGATTACCCCTGCCCGTTATTTCGTCGTCATTTAAATACATACAAATCTGGACCCAAGTCTCAGATTCTACCCCCTAATTTAAACAACAACTGAATGACGGTATTGATTGGCTGATCTCGTCATGTGACAGGCTGAACCACTCTTTGATTGGTCAGGGGTAGAATACAAGACATGAACCCAAATCTGTGTCCTTCCGACATAGGGTTGATACTTTGATCGGTGGTAATAAGATATTTATTATTACCAGTAAGCAATCAAAGCCACAAAAAGTTCGTTAAAAATTAAATATCCCCTGGTGCCAATGTTATCGCCCCACTACTGTTAATCTTAGATAGGAGGTTTTGCATTTTCTTCGCAGTTTGGTGATTTGTGATTTGTTGTTTTATCGTAAATCGAATGTACTCGGATTATCTGGTTGTCGCCTAATAGTATCATATTTAACCGGGATGACAGCATATATCCCTTGATCTATCTCTCTCTATATATATAATTATACTCAAAGCTGAAAAAATGGAGAATCAGACATGAGATGGTAAAAAGTAAACATGAAAGGATTAACCCTTACACCGCCGAGGTAAATAATAGAGAATTTGTACCCACTTGAAGTTGTATTTCGCTACCGCAAACCACAACTTCAAAGCTGTGAATATTGCTCATATTTTTTTAAAATTGACAAAAAAAACATTTGCAAATTAAGATATCTAAACACACAGTTCGTTCCCAATAACTACCATTTAAACGTCTAATAAAATGCGTGGATTAAAAACGACTTCAGTCGCGCTTGGCGGTTTAATGGGTAAAATTGATAAGTTTTGTCATAAATGGAGAAGAACTGCCATGCGATGGAGGAGAGAACGAGTGGAATCCGGCAAATAGTCCATCTTTGTTCATTGATGGCCCAGCGATTGCGACGCCGTTCCAGCTTTAACATAACATAGGCGCAATGGCTAGTGTTTCCTTGTGACAGAGCGTTCGCGGAAACTAGACAATTCCCAGCGGGTATGACATCATTCTCTGGCTGCAGTGATGAATGCCCTTTGTCCATGAATATGCCACATAAAACAGCAAGCCAGAGAGTGGGGAACGACGGGACAAAAAATAAATCTGACCGCAAAACTCACCAGAAGCTGATGACATTTGATAACTGAGGTGCTAACTCAGGGTGTTCACCGGGGGATAGAGCTCTGACCGACCAGCAACAATACCGCATTTCATCCTGCCCCATAAAATAATATTTCCGCGGCTGTGTCTCCACGGCAGGTTTTGTGGACTTGTCCATGAGGCATCGATCCGGTTGTGTCATCAGTTTTATGGAAGGTTAACTCGGAGTAATTCGGGTAAGTGGTGCCGCGCAATCTCGCTGGGTGATGTATCGCTTCTCGGGGACGGATCCACGCGCAGTATTTGAAACCGGACAAAATCAATAACAAAAGCGAGAAAACAGCGGGGAGTGATACCATCCTGAAAATCACCCATCCCGGCTCTTTGGTGATTTACAAACACTGGCTGTCATATCCGTTGTGTCTGAGAGCGGTGGCCTATTACTTCAAAAGTAGAACAGCTACTGTCCTTTGCATTCTCAGCAAGCAAGAGACGCTCACCCAATTGCTGGCTTAATGTTGGGCCATCGTTGTAGACGATAGTCCAACATTAGGCCAACCATTGGGTTAGCGTCTCATGTTTGCTGGGTCACCATTCCGGTGGGCATATCCCTCCTGTCTGGCAGGCAGACAGCAGTGGCCGATTACTGCAAATGTGAGCAGTTGCTGTGGTTTACCTCTGTCCTACAAAGGCAAACAGAAGTAACTGATTATTTAACCCTTTAACCGCCGGTGCCGTCAATATTCGTTTTTTACTTTTTATATTAGCACATTACATATCAGCTTTTAAACCTGTTGAAGATAAAAAGTGACATTAATCAGCAAGATTTTAACATTTTTGACCTCAATTTTGTCAAATCTGAATAATTTTCATTCACTTGAAGTTGTGAATCGCGTCAGCGAGACGCAACTTCAAGTGGGTGAAAATTCAAATTGAATAATTTGGCGGCTAAAGGGTTAATAAGTAAGCAGCTACTGCTATTTGCGAACGCTTTGTTTGCTTTCCGAGCAAGTTTTTTTGTAGAGAATGTGCATTGTGTTATCGCAATTCATTGATGTGTCGAGTCAGTTATTCCATTTTAATGATTTTCAGCTACCTCCATGTAGTTGCTAATCAACTTGTACAGCTTATTGTATAGCCATAGAGTTAGACTAAGTCTATGGTATACTAACTAACACAATATTTTATCAGTCATAAATCAGCCATTTACTGAAAGCCGATTTATGCACTAGCAATCAGTATGAGCGTATGGAAAGAAATACTGTAGCTCGTAAATAAAAATATCGAGTATTTAAAATAATGTGGTTTTTTCACAGCAGGACGCCAATTGCTTCCAAAAAAGGTAAAATAGAAACATGCCTAGATTGAAATATTATTATTGAAGATAGTGTTTGCCATGGATCTTGTTAGCACCCTCCAGTGGGCTCCACAACCCAAATATGTAGTGAAGGGGAGATCATTCTAACCAGCTTTAGCCATCTATATGCGATACCTGGCCACCATCATTCTCAGATTGAGTTATCCCCAACAACGCTCTCTAATATGTCTGGTAAATTTCCTGTGCAGACTGTCATTCCAAGACTGTCATTCCAAGTACAATGCAACTCCGATGATCGTGTTAGCCTCACCCACAACCAAAACACTAGTGAAGGGGAGGGCTTTCTAATCATACATGGCCATCTTTATGCGATACCTGGACAATATCTTTCTGAGATATATCCCAGACAACGCTCTCAAAATATTTCTGTTGAATTTCCTGTCATTTCCTGTCATTTCAAAATACAAACCCCGGTGCTGTGTCAGTAGCAACACGTGACATAACATTCAAAGCACCCAATCTGATGATTATTTTCAGATATATATATGGTATGTTTCTATCGCAGAATTAATTATATGTCACATATATCCATAAAAAACAATTATCTTGCAAATATTTCCATTGTATATGTCTCATAATCATTATCACTATGTCTATGGTGAAAATTAAATCGAAACTATTTGGTTTAGTTACATGTACAACTTGATCCACCTTTCATGGTAGATCGTGTACTAACTAAAATTATCCTCAAGTTTAACCTATTAAGTTTAATTACCACATGATCCCCTTTCGTGGTAGATCGCGAACTAACTAAATTACCCCTAAAAAGTTTATTTAGCACATGATCCACTTTCATGGTAGATCGCGAACTAACCAAAATGTCCCAAATAAGTTTAGTTATTAGTATATGATCACTTTTATGTTATATCGTGAACTAACTGAAATTACCCCGATAAGTTTAGTTAGTACACTATCATGGTTGATCGTAAACTAGCTAAAACTACCCCATCAGGCCTAAGTTGAGATTTAATCAGTATATGATCGGTGAGTCATCTTCTGGCAAAACTATGCATGACTAACCCTTTCAGCGCGGGGTCCGTCTTTATACGTCAGAATCTGACGTCTGTAGACGTCAGATTCTGACGGAAAGAATAATTGATTATTTTTAATGGCTGTAGCCCCTTAACAGTTATTCAAATGAAGCGGACAGAGCTCACTATTAAGAAATTTATGAATATTTCAAATGGAAAAAACCCTTTAGTCTCCATGGTTTAAACAAAAACATTTAACGTTGTTATTGTTATCTACACTGAGTTTCAAAGTAAAAGTGTAGAAATCCCCGGCTTGCCTCATCCTCGCGATGTAACTGGCGGCCATACAGACTTGTTTACGACTCCCCATTGTCACCGCTCATTCCCCGACAATGACAGCAGAGAAAGGATTAAGAACTCCAAATGAGTACATCCCTCACTTAACTGTCCCTAAAGTGCAGTTACCCATTACACAATGCCGCTAATGAGCCGGGATTGACTGCGACCCATTGTCAGCCTCACATAGCTTCTGTCACTTAGCAGCCGCCAGCCAGAAATAATACACGCAAAATTAGTCAAAAAATCCGAGACGTTCACCCAGTGTTGTTTCATTGTTAGGCCAGCGTCGCAGACGCTGGCCTAACATTGAAACAACATTGGGTTGGTGCATTGTGGTTGCAGTGATACAATGAGATGTTGGCTCGATGTTGGTTCACCGCTGGGCCAGCTTACCAGACGTTGGACAAACTTTTGTGCGGCATCCAGACATCGCCGAGTGCTAAAAAACAGTACCGATAAAAAATGGATAATTTTTCCATGGCTGTTGCATATCGCAGACATTCTTAATTGCTCTAAATAAAGTAACATACACCCGCATATCATGCATCGCTATGCAGGTTATTATCTGATTATGGCATACCGAGCTGAAACATAGGCCTATATGACATATATCAATAATCGCTTTTTTAACTCTTCTGGCTGGCCGCCAGCCAATTCGATTTATCTGCGGACTTGTAACCGAGATGTAACCTGCTTGAATCTGGGCCCAGTCAAATGTTTCAGTGGTGCAATATTATTGGTGTAATATCATTGGGATTTGTCATATCTTCCTGATAGAAGACAGGTTCCAGGAGGTGTTATTTAACATGAAAATGTAGCAAGCCCAAACTAGCTTTACCATTATGTTGATTCTATGGTTACATAATAAAACATGGTTACAACATTCCAGCCTTCGTTGCAGAGCCATCATCTGATCATTATAAGCGCACTTCCACCATAACAAGCACGCTCCGGTCTATTATTTCAGAAATAACACTTGGGTGTTTATGAAACCAGAACATGCATGTACTTTCACTTCTCAAGGTGAGATGAAATGAAAGGAGCTATGCCCTTGTGAGGCTGAAGTGCCTTGTCCAATCACATAACATCTAGACAATGTTCTAATATTGAGAGGACAGAGACATGATATTTCTCTGAAAATCTTTCATGAAGCGCGGTTGAAACCGCACGGCAGGCAGCGACATCGATAAAGCTCCACGCTCTAACCATTGCGCTACGTCCTTCTCTAATGCACGACTTTATTAACATAGTGAGTGATAACAATAGTATACCATCTTGGATTACTTTTGATGTAATTCGGCAAGTGCATAACTGCACACTCCAAACCTTTGAGTAATTTTGGGCACTCATTCATGACCTACGCATCCACTCTCTCTCTCTCATCCACTCTCTCTCTCATCCACTCTTTTCTCTCATCCGCTCTGTTCTCTCACCTACACGTGCACTGCTGTACAAAGGGAAACAGCAGTAACTGCTTACTTTTTAAGTAAGCAGTTACTGCTGTTTGCCTTTGCAGGGCAGTACAGATGTCCCAGCGTCGCGGCTTGTCATCGGCCAGTCTTGTCAGAGCTAAATCAGCTGGAGCATTACCATGGGTGTTAGGACCAAGGTCAGCACGACGCCTATCTTCAACGAAAGCTGACAGATCAGACAATAGGTCAAGCTTCAGATTACCCATCACAAGACGTTGTCTGAGCGCTAAGTCAAAGTCATCCCACGTTGGCTTAGAGCTCAAACAACGTATTGTTGGAGTTGGCAGTGTTGTACAAGGCGGTAGGCAATATTTTATTCCACAAAAGAGACAGCTATGTGACATGTTTCTCATTTGATGTGAAGATAATATTACTACGTAAGCCCATGCAACTGTGTACATGCACGTTCCTCATAAGCTACACTCTGCGATGGTAAACCGCAAGGTACCATGGCTACTGGTTACTGTGTATTTTCAGATGAAGCTATATTAGCGCTGTTTTTTTTTTGGAAGGAAAAACTGTCTACTATCTTATTGAAAAATATACTGTTATTTACATGCCAAGCTGAATAAAATATATATATTTTTTTTTTATTATTATTCAGATAAAGTAATTTCTTGCTGTTCAATTTGGTTCTTTTCGCCCCATTGCATGAAGCAAGTTAAAGTTAAAGCAATAAGTCACTTGCTAGAATCTTCTTTTATACACCAAAATCAACATTTCAGCCAGACACTATTTCGAGCACCAGCACAATCTCTTCTTGCTGGCTTACATCTAAGCATCGGAGCTGTTTTTAACAAGGCTAACGACCGAGCTGGCACCGGTCGCAGGCATAGACTGGCTCAGTGTTGGGGCAGCGTCGAAGGCGTTGCCCTAACACTGAACCTACGGGAGGATAATATATTGCATTTGCTGTGAGAGAGAACGTAGAAACGAAGAGATAAGAGGCACCCTGGGTGTCTGTTATGTGCGATGTACGCCAAGCTGAGCTGTTCTGAGAATCACTCATTCCTAATTTCACCCTCAGTCAGGATCAGGACGCGGGACCTATTATCACCGGGACTGCCAGGGATACCTTAAACTTCTACACCCCACCGAATCAACTCTGGTACTCCTGACAGACTCGCTGGATCTGCCACTCTTTGCTAGTCATTACTAACAATAGGTAATGCTTTTGAATAAGGAAACTGATGAATAATTCTTACGGAACCTTTCTTTCTGAGATTCTGACACTCACTGAGCCTGTCTTTCCTTGTCTGAGATTCTAACACTGAACCTGTCTTTCTTTTGTCTGAGATTCCGACACTGAGATTGTATTTCTCAGTTTGAGATTCTGACATTCACTGATCCGTCTTTCTCTACCTGAAATTCTAAAACTGAAACTGTCTTTCTTTGTCTAAGATTCTGACACTCACTGAATCTGGCTTTCTCTTCTGAGATTCTAACACTGAACCTGCATTTCTTTGCCTGGAATTCTAACACTGAACCCCCATTACTTTGTCTGGGATTCTAACACTAAACCTGTCTTTCTTTGTCTGAAATTCTAACACTGTACCTTCACTTCTCTGTCTGAGATTCTAACACGGAACCTGTCTTTTTCTGTCTGAAATTCTAACACTGAACCTGTCTTGTTTTGTCTGAAATTCTAACACTGAATCTGTCTTTTTCTGTTTGAGATTCTAACACTGCATCTGTCTTTCTTTGTCTGAAATTCTAACACTAAAACTGTTTTTTTTGTCTGAGATTCTAACACCGACCTTGTCTTTTTTTGTCTGAGATTCTAACATCGAACCTATCTTTCTTTGCCTTAGATTCTAACACTGAACCTGTCTTTCTTTGTCTGAAATTCTAACACTAAAACTGCCTCTTTTTGTCTGAGATTCTAACACCGAACCTATCTTTCTTTGTCTGAGATTCTAACATTGCATCTGTCTTTCTTTATCTGAAATTCTAACACTAAAACTGCCTTTTTGTCTCCTATTCTAACACCGAACCTATCTTTCTTTATCTGAGATTCTAACACTGAATCTTTCTTTCTTTGTCTGAGATTCATGTATACTCACTAAACCTTTTTTCTTTTTACTTAGATGCTGACATACTCACTGAACGTTTCTTTTTGTACTGCACCTGTACCTAGGTATCTGCGATTCCTTGAACATTCTCTGTTTGCCTGCGACACTTACTGAACGTGTCTATCCTTGAGCTTACTAAACCTTTACAGACTCACTAATCTTTTCTCCATCTGTCTGACAGTATGTCAAACTCACTTAGTGAGTGAATATTGCTTTCACAATCGTGGCAATATCACGACAGGAGGAAACTTGAAGTCGACAAACTGAACATGTCTCTCTTGCACTCAGTGAACCTGCACTGAGATGATGTCAGTCTTGTCGAAGCAGTCCCTCTGGCACAGTTTGAGATCCTGGTATAAAAAATGAGTACTAAGTACCTCCCGTCAGATTCAAATCCTATCACTCGGGGAGACGTCCCTAGAATAGTCATCTAAGTACCGGGTATATTGTGATGGGGATTCCAAGCGATGGTGTGATTAAAGTCGATAGTTCTGTCCTTACTCATCCTGACAGTAGCAGCGGTATACGTCGCACTCAATGTTATTGTCAGGAAGTCCTTAGAATGCCAAGATACATTTGTGTCTTGGCACCATTAAGGACAGGACATGCGTAGGTATTACAGCTCGTTTTCCAACAATCCGCCCATACTTTTAAGGCAGATAAATATATTTGTAGATGCTCTACATCAGACTGCATTTTGGAGTGATATAACGATATATACAAAGTTATATACAAACATTTTTGTATGTTTTAATGTATCCGATAATATCTTTTTTCGATAATCTGTATTATGGCAAAAAAATGAGCAACATTAGATTATATTCAGTCGTCTAGTAATTTTCCTGGTAATAAACCTTCAAGTCATTCAGCTATGATATTTCGAATTTAACCATTTCAATTCCCAGTACATAGTCTTGATAATTTATCTCAATGACCTGTACAAACGCAATACTAACGGTTTTTGTGGCCATTAATCATGGTCGTTTTTTGTTCGCAGGGCCTGCGGTGTTCGTACGGGTCATTGTGATGTATTAAGTATAATGGTAAATGAAAGCACAACAGAATTTGCTTCAAAATTTGCGAAATGTTGAAACTGAGCCTTAGCTGTTGGCCCAACAATAACAAAATGTTGAGCCAACGTTGTGTGTTGACACCGGGTGTCATACGTGACATATTGGTCGTTGTTTTCTACCCAGCAAACACGACATACTCACATAATGCTGCCCTAATGTTGGGCCAGCATTTGCGACTCATGTTTGCTGAGTATATAGCAATAATTATTTATTATGCTTCGTTATCTGCAGTCGCGTGATATTGACTTTCCTGGTCAATGCTTGCAAGATGCAGTGGGGGCTGGGGGTTAGTTGAGATTCGAGCTTTGTACGACCGCTGGATTCAAGATCATATCCACAGTTGTGACAACTTATCCGAGAAATATCCACTACAGTAGAACAACGGACGGTTTACGTTTGCAGATTGCAATAACAGTCGGTTTACGTCAATAGGCATTTATATTGGTTGATTTGAGCGTGACGCAATGGCTCTAAGGGCAAGAGCAAAGACAACAGATACTGGGGGCAAAAGCAAAGACAGCAGATACTGTTCCTCACGTGGGGAAGCCGTTCAAAACGTTTTTTTTTTCTTTGGGACCGCTGATGATACGTGACATCTCCAGATGCCAGGTCATCAGGACGCAGAAGGAGGGCAGCCATTTCTCAAGGTGGGGAGGGACAGAGCATGGTGTGGCTGAGCCTCGTAGAAGAGACCACATGTCAAGAGGACTAGCATAATATGGCACGAGTGCCACGCGGTGGCATTGCAAACAGAAAACTCTTGGGAAGTTAACAAATGTGCTGAGGCAGCTGTTTGTGTTTGATCAACACACATCGTGCCGGCATCGGTGTAAAACTTGGCCAACGTGGCGGACGTTGGCCAAGTTTTACTCCGACGCCGGATTTAGTTGCAATCCCCTATTTGTGACAGGGTTAGATATAATGTTTATCGAGATATGCATGTGACTGATAATAATCGATACAAAGCGGCCCCGCTAATGATCGCAGAGGCCATGCAATGCATAGGTATCACCTGAATAGACTATAGCACGTCTGCTAATTTGTCCGCCGCTGGCTATTACGGCGTGAATTCATTAGAGCTTGCGGGCGTACAGGTACATAATGATCCGTCGATATTTAGGCCACGACATATTACGGTATTAGTGTTTTATTGGGGATGGCTTTATAGGGGATTATATACGCCACGAATGATCAATAAACACAGAGCCGTACTCGTGGGCCTCAGGACAGAGGGCCTCAAAACGCAATCCCTCGTATCAGCTTCCAATGACAGCATTTTTACAACACAATTCCCGTTTGTGCGACTGGCCATATTCATCTCAATCAAAGTCCTTTATTCATCTCAATCACAGACCATCTCTTCTTCGCGAAAGAGTTTTCTTTTTAGGATCAATTTTCGGTAAATGTTCGAGTTCATTCCACTTTTATTTTCATTACATCATGCAGCTAGAGCATTCCTGACCATTTTTGCATCCGCTAGGCTACAAAAGTATTTAACTGATCAATGAGTGAGTGTTTAACACTTTTAATTCTCATGGTGCTTCAATGCACCATTTTGCATCCCAAAATTTCCTACACGCCAGGGGTTTACTGCGAAAATGAATGAATAAATAAATGAATGAATAAATGAATGAATGAATGAATGAATGAATGAATGAATGAAAGAATGAATGAATGAATGAATGAATGAATAAATTGATATGTTTGAGCCACCTTTGTGCACATATAGAATAAACTGGGCCAGGAGACCGGCCTGAGGATAGTTAGATGAATGAGATGACACTGCCCTCCAGACAAAGGATTCGAAATTTGAACCCTGGCGGTCTGAGGCCGAGATCGCTACCTCTCGGTCACGGAGGCTGCCCACTATATTGAATCTTTACATAAGTACTGTAAGCTAGAATGGTTAACAAGGAATCTTTACAATATCTGAAAGTGTTAACTGAAGATCTCAGCCATTAAACAAACAACAGTAACTTTTCAGCATTCAAGTAACAAGTTAATGTTGTTTTCCCTTGTATGGCAGTATATCTGATACAGCCCAGCAAACACAAAACATTTGTATAACATTGTATAAGGTTGGGCCAACGTCGAGGACGTTGGGCCGACGTTATACAAATGTTATACAAATGTTTTGTGTTTGCTGGGCCTGTACAACACATAAGGCTTTATTATTTACTTGATCGGACGTCAGTACCGTGTTGGACCAGAAAATGAATATTTTAAAACCATACTCGTCATTTTTCATGAGAAAAAAGTTATATTGACGCGTCTGGTTTCAAAAAATTTGTAGGCTAATCAAACGTACAAGTGATGTTAAACATACTAGATTATATAGAGCGTGGTAGCAACTCTAAGGTAGTTGAATTCTCATCAATGCTGCATAAGTGTAGGTGGGTGTTGTTTTCTTCTTATTTGTTCTACCTCGTTAATCCCCGTCATCACCACTTCTATAATAGGACAGCAAGCTGTTAATGGCTGCAATTGGTTAGTAGGCCACAGTCCATGTCACTGTTTTGTCCTTTACAAATTGATAAAACTTTCTCGCTTGGTGACAATGAGAGCTCTACAATGCATTGGAATTTGTCTACTTTTGACGGCATAAGGAGAGTTTCAACAGTACCGGGCCTACTTTCTATTTGACAGACACTCCATTATTACCATTATCACGTCTGGCAGGCGGCGAAACTTTGATGCGGGGAAAATGGACAAGCCAAGGGCCGTGCGGGGCTTCTGTGGCCTTGTGCACTGTCGCCGTTCCATCGAGACCCCTGCCAAATACGTGAAGACCTGTGACAAGACTGCATAGAAACCGCCTGAAAAGGGGTGTTAAACTTGAGTGCTGTATTGTGGGTCACGGATGAATATGGAAACTCGCGATCCGCCCATTCAGCGGACGTCATACGGATAGAAAATATCAGATTCCGCCCACGAAGCGAGGTCGTGATCTCTTCGAAATAACACGCGAATCAATGCAGCTGACACATAAATGGCGCTAGCGGGAAACTCCACAGGAAGTCCTCTGTACATACGGCTCGGGGACGACAGATCGTGGAAAAAAACGCAGGCTCGTCGCAGGGCCATTGTCTGCGACGATGGCCCTGCGCCGAACCCGCGTGTGAGTCTGTTAGTTGTGTCACACGCTGACAACATCTCTATTAAATGCAGCTGCCAAATGCTCCTCGCTTCTAAAAGCTATTGACCTGTGGATGAGAATGGAAAATGGCGCCTTAATAAGCACTCTCTTCATGCTCCCGTACGTGCGTGCGTACTCCCGGGGAGCATGGCGTGTGCCGTGACCCAGTCACTAATTCCAGAAATGTACCCAAGTAACGCGAAACGTGCAGCAATTATAACGATATATGCATCTGAAATAACACACATTTTTCTCATTGAATGTACGACGAGACCACGACGGATTTTTTGGTGGATCGTGTGCGTTGTTGCTAAGGAATTGTTATGGAGTAATTTTATCTCTGATTCTTTGTGCACAGTCCAGCCATGTCCAGTTGTTTGGGGATCAGTAGGGTCGTGCGTGACACTACTGATTGTCCCGCGAGTTGATGGTTTTCATGTAATCCTACCCAGTCCCTTATAAAATGGGTCACGCAACCGGGAACGGTCGCACAATAAAGCATACCACAGTAAAAAAAAAGATAAATTATATGCATTGACCAGTCTCCAGACTTTTAACTTAGCACATGTTACACAACGCCGACGGGTGGCTTGCAAAAGTGTTAATTTGCAACGAACTTAATGCAACATCAGGTCGTCATGTTTCTGTTTCGAATCCGTATATAACGACAAATCAACTGTGATTTGATTATACAAATGCTATTTACCAGCCCACTGATTCAAAATGCGGTAGCTCTAATGCTGGTCAAGCGTCATAGACGGTGGACCAACATAAAAATGATATTGGTTGAATGTATATCGTGTTCGCTGGTTAGATATCTGTAAGATCTCAACACACAATCCAGAAACACATCAAATATTGCAGTCAGGGACAGATTCCCATCTCTGAGTATTGTGCTGTCCAAGACTAATGACCTACAAATCTCTAATAAAGGCCATCCCTGCAGATTTGAATCCCGATGTGGTCAACCCTTCACGTACGGAAAAGTGTGAATGCACTCTAAACAATATAGGTTCTTTAGAAGGAACGCTTCAGTACTATTACCATGTAACCCCAAGAGAACCCTGCAAAGGCTCTCCTGGGGTTGCATGTTAATAGTACTGAAGGTTTTTTAAGTACCTATATTGTTTAGAGTGTGCGTTTTCAATCTAGCCTACGTTTAACCCACACTGGTTATATTTTTCTGGACTATATTGATCTTGTACAGAAAATTAGAAATCCTCATTTATTTTCATAAGCACTGTTTTTTTTCCATCAAAAGCCAAACTTCAAAATAGAAGACAGACGAAACGGTCTATTATGTTACTAGAATAGCGACAAATAGTGATGACGACATGTATTATGTCCTCTGTGTGCAGTTATTCTCCACTAAGAGTTTCAGCGCCGAACAAAATTACTGTTTGATTTAAACAAATCTGTCTGTATTAATACCTGGTGTATGCAAATAAAAAATAACCAATTCATCCTAAAGCTCTAACTATAACTGAAAGCATGTAACATTATAAAACCATATACCATATACAAACCCTTGATTGTAAAAGGGCGTCTGTGGTACAGTGATGGTCAACCCTTAAAGCGCTGAAGTATTTTTGTATAAACCATGGAGACCAAAGGGTTTTTTCAATTTGACATCATCATAAATGTCTTAGTTAGGTCTTTTCGCTTCATTTGAATACGTATGATATGGGTGTACGGCCTTTATAAATATTTTTACTCTTACAACGCGGGGATCGACTTTAGACGTCATTCTGACGTCTAAAGTCGATCCCCGCGCTGTAAGGGTAAATAGACTCATTACGAAGGAACGAGAGACCAGGCGCCGCCGGACGCCCACCTTGGTGATCGGACCACTGTGGCTCCTCCAGATTGGGGCCTATCTGTGGACAGAGAGATTATCAGCCAACCGGGTCCGCGTGTACGATGCGAAGACAAACAGCAGTAACTATTGGTATGGAATCTAAACAGTTAATGTCGTTTGATTTAGCAAGCAGTGCCGGTTCAGCATCGTCTTGAACTTGAACGGATTGGACACTGCACCTAAGGAATCTAACCTTAGATTCCGCTCCGATAGATTCCTGAACCACTGAACCACGTCAGCCCAACCATATAGAAGATGGCCCTGCGCTGAGCACCCATTGGGCCTGTCCCAGAAAAAAACGATACATTGTATCAATGTTGGGTTATTGCTGGCCCAACATTAAGCCAGCATTAAGTGAATGTCTCGTGTTTTCTGAGAAGACTCTGAATGAGGACCATCTTAGATCTTGAACTGTAAGAGAGCATACAGGACTAACAGGAAACCATCATTAATGCAATGTTGGGGCAACGTCTCTTGTTCACAGACCAGACGCTGTGGGGTTCGGATAAACAGCAATTAGCAAACTGACCACGACCGCTGGTCACTGGACAATGTTCTAGAGCTCAGGATTTATCCCGGTACATGTGATTGTATGGACACGCCACTGTGCCTCAGAGAGAGAGAGAGAGAAAGAGAGACAGAGAGAGTGGGATGGAAAATGGGGATCTTTAAGAGAGAAAAACCGCCGGAGTTGGGATTCTTATTCCACGTCCTGGAGTCTCACTAAGAATTGTAAAACTAAGATTATGTTCCGTTTTTTCAGAAATTTATCTTAGCTATTCGAATGAGAGGAAGTCTAGATAAACTTTCTCTCATTTCCATTAGGAACGTTAAGGTAAATTTATGAAAAAAAAAGTTTATCAGCCTAACGAAGGATCACTTTCGGGACTGCGTATCCGTCTCACTGAGAATTTTAAAATTAAGATTATCTTAACTTTATCTTTTTTTCGTTAGAAAAGCTAAGATATATCTTAACTTTTCTAATGAAAATGAGAGAAAGTTAAGATAAACTTTATTTTAATATTTTTAGTTGGATGTGCCCCTGATGTCATATTCCGTGACGCCAACAGTTAATTTTACTTTGTCGTCTGTGTTAATTTATAAACTTAGCTTTGTGAGATGTCATGCATTTCTGAATTGACTAAATTGCATTTATTGCTCATTGATAAGAGAATATTTAAGTTTATATTGTGCTTCCCAGGCTATCAGAAGGCCGCATTTGCAACTCAAATAAAGAGCTGATACGACACCCTGGTCTGGTGCAGCAGACAATGAATATAACATTGGTATATACAAACTGTTAATCATATAAAATCCAAAACGGGATTATTATGCAAAAAATACAATATTAAAGTACAAAACAAATATGTTTGAAAATATGGATGGTTCTGTTTTATACAAATATTTAAATTGTTTTACAATTATAAAACTTAAAGTGGTCAAACGATTTGCCAGTCCTTTTAGTAACTAAGCATCTGAACCTATGCATCTGTACAAATTATTTTGAAATTTAATTTACTTTACTTCCCAGGGCTATTATTCTGAACGTTTACAAGATGTTTGAGGCAGTCACTGGATTGATTATTTTCTTTTGAAAAAATTTAGTTCTGCACCTAAAATTATTACGGTAACCAAATAATAAAATATTTTATAATTTTTTATTATTATTGATATTATTGTAATAACTGTAATGTACAGCTTTTACTAATACATTGTGATGGGAAAACATATTTCTGGTTATTAGTTGGTTCTAGATATTATTAGAAGTTATTAGACTATCATAACATGACAGTCTAATAACTTCTAACAGCGATATGACAATATGACAATATGAGAGTCTAATAATATTCATATTGTAGTCACATTGTAGAACATTTCCCTTAGAATACCTATGCATCTAAGCGCACCTATCACAAGCAAGAGCCAGACCCTCGTCGGCTTCTACCTGTTATCTATAAGGGACGGTACAATTAAGGAATATTGAAGGACAATTTCCTTGTTATTATTGAAGCACTGGAGCACACACCTGTGCCATATTCCTACAGCATTACGCCAATGCTGGGACAACGCCCCGTATTGATTATACACTATCATACACCTGTGTTATCAGGGCTATCAGTGTAACCAGCATCCCTGGTGGCCAAGTACCAACATGGAGTGTCCACAAGAGTCCGGGATAGCCCTTATCCGTGTAGAGAAGGACGCCCTAGTACTTTGGAGAACAGTCACAGCCGTATCGACAAACAGAGACTCATGGCTCACCGCTGACTCATGGTTGTGGCAGCGTCTGCGACGCTGGCCCAACCATGAGTCAGCGGTGGGCGGCAGTCCGGTGTTGGCTGCCGAGTCAACAACGTGGATAAAGTTGAGAGTCTGCACTCCAGTCACAAACCCACACTCCCCGGGAGCACCCACCTTTGACCCCTCGTGAGATCCAGATAAATATTCCATGTTATTACACTTCTACGTTCTCGTCCGCTGTTCCGCTTTCAGAAATTAGCAATATTGCTTCGCTGTATATTGGTTTACTGGGATAAAATTTGATAGCTGCTTCACTGACCACCAATTTGAATTTCTTCGTGGATTGGATTAGTGAGTGACCCACGATAAACATATATTTGTAGATTATATGATAATGATATGAAAACTTTTATAGCGCCAGTAACTGTCAATATATTTTTAGTTTAAGACTCAATAGCGCTTCGAGTTAAAATCGGTATTCAAACCAAGTCCAAAGAAGAGTTTGTCATGTGAGGATCTATGGGTAATCAGATTAAGGTGCTACGCCTAATGTTAAAAGGTCTGTTTGTTTGTTTTCCGAAAATAATATAACTGATTTGGCTCCTCGTACATCGATAGGTGGGTAAATCGTCCCACAAACTGGAACACACGAAGAATGAATTCCCCTATCTTTTTAATAAACATATTTCTTTACTATAAATTTCCCCTTGGGCGCGGTCGGAGATGTACCAACTTACCAGCTTCATAGTCTCATATATCAGTGCTTGCTGGGGATGATTAAAATGCAATAAATTACTGAGACCTGAGTCTTTGTCAGCGGATGTTGTTAATTTCAATATAATTATCGATGCGACACTTGATCCATGGCATATACTTGTAATCTACATGCTATTCCAGATCCCGTACATCGTAATAGTCTGTAATGAGCTTCTGTAAATCTCCTAAATCTGTTAGGTTTGGATGGCTTGTGTGAGGCAATGAATTAATAAATGGGGTTTTGGGCGACCTTTGTGCACATATAGGCTAAACTGGGCCGGGATAACCTGATAATGGTGAGATTAATGAATATGACACCGCTGGTCTGAGGCCGAGCACGTTACCTCTCGGTCACGGAGGCTCTCACAATATTGAATCTTTACGTGATGTGAGGGTGGAAGAGTTTGTGTTTCTTTGGAACCTGAGTGTCAGAGCTGGGGACGAATCCTACTTTCCAGGCAGGCAGCTTTAGACTCTACTACAGGAGCGGGGCATACAGGTGCTTCGCGGAACTATGACGTCACAACGGGAAACCCGTGCAGTGATTCTCATTAAAAGATAACGCGCAGCATAATGACGACTAAGCATAATGAACCTCTGAAGACCCGCTATTTTGTCTGTATTCACTTTGAGATGTGAATTGCTATATTTAAAAAATTTCCCAGGTGTATAAATCAAAAAGGATGATCAGTACATCGTTATTGTGATAAATTATACCATTATTTAGCCAATGGTCTTTTCAAATTAAGGCCTATGTCACGTTTTACATAGGCCTATTTGACATTGGAGCTCAACGCGTTACACCTGACACCCCCGCAGATCGCACTTACGAGGCTCAACACATGACACATATAACGGCTTAAAACATTTAAACACTCATTTTCATTTACTTTACCCTTTAACCGCCAAATTATTCATTTGAAATTTTCACCCACTTGAAGTTGTGTCTCGCTGACGCGATCTACAACTTCAAGTGGGTGAAAATATTTTAGAATTGACAAAATGAAGGTTAACTATTTTCATATATTGCTGATTGGTGTCTCGTTTTTTTTTCTACACGTTCAAAAGCTGGTTCTCCTATTAAAAAAAATATATATATATCTATAATCGGCACCGGCGGTTAAAGGGTTAAGTCGAAAATTGCTACCGGATTTCCCAGCTCAAAGTGAATAAAAATTAGAAGGAATTTATGGGTGTTCAGGGGATTGACCCTTCCAACGCTGAATAATTTTTGTGTAATTCATCGAGAAGGGCTTTTTTTAATTTGAAAACATCATGAATGTCTTACTTAGCTTTTCTGCTTTATAAATGTTTAATTCGTTCAGTGCGGGGACCGACTTGATACGTCAGAATCGTCTTTCTCCGTCAGATTCCGAATTCCAAAGACGGTCCCCGCGCTGAAAGGGTTAATGTATGATTAGAAGACATTTGCTCACTATACATGTATATGCTCTGTAAAAACCCGTGTAATGTGTAAGCTCTATGCACTTTTACTTCATCTTTATATAGGCTACAGTATACAGAGACAGAATAACAGCTTTATTCTTAAAAAGATACTGCTCATTTGAAATTTTTTTATTTGCTACATCTATGCAGATATGAGCCTGGTATAAAATGTAAACTCTATCCTGTAGATATATCATGCACTGATAACCACGGCGCCATTTCCCCACATTTCACAGCCTGTCCATCCACTCGCGGCCAGTCCTAGTCCGCCGCATCCGCTAACCCTGGTAATTATGCATCCTAGCTTGTTCAGCTTCACCACTTTTTAATCGGATTACTTGAGATTATACCTAATAATATTATACTCACAGTCATGGCTGCGGTTTAGTCCTAATCCCTGACCGTTGCATTGTTCAGCTGTTGCCTCCAGCCACCCTCACGTCCGTACGGTTGAGTTGAATTCTATGATCCCCCTCCGTCGCGCTTCCGTACATCATCGCATGTGAGATGTTTTGATTTACACGGTTACTCGTCATAATCTTGTTGAATTCCGCCATCAGGCATGTCACATTTATTATTCAGCGCCATGTGTATTTTGCATGTGTAAACCGATTGCCATTCTTAGTTATCGATTCGGTTTGTGGCTATACTGTCACGTATTATCCCAGTTGAGAGAGGGGCCTTGATCTAATGTTGGATTAATGTTGGGCCGGCGTAGTAAACGAATGAAATTGTAGACCCACTCTAACTAAACACCTACTATTGTATTTTTAACGGCATGTGATCAATTTGAATTCAATGCAAGATTGCGAATCGCAAGCGCTTCGTCAATTTGCAATTCGTCCTCTGGAGGAATGATGTGTGTTTTTCATATCAATCACTAGGGTTTTTGAACCCGTATACACTCACAGTCTCACACTACAAATAAAAAAGGCAGAACTAGTCTTAGGAAACTGTGTTTTTCTTCTTTTTAAAAGCGCTGCTAATGAGGCTGTAACTGAGGTGCAATTCGAAAAAATGAAGAAATTGAAAATTCATTGTTCTAAGTGAAAGATAAATATAAGAGGCATGACAATGCCGATTATGATTTTAGGAGAAATGGAGATCTTCATGACAGAAAAAACAATAAAATAAATGTCTGTAAAAAAGTGTATTCTATATTTAATTTGCTACACTTTTAAAGTCCACAAAAAAGCGTATTTACTGTACGTGTTTAAACCTCATTACATGCCTCGCAGTTGCGATAATGTTTTTAATTCTTGTTTTTGCGGGCTGCGTGTTTCTTGGCCATGTGCGCACCGAATCCCTGATTGATTCTTAGCCCGATTCACAGGACAGATTCCACCTGAGCCCTTTAACCCCTGGAGCACGACTATTCTTCTCTGCTGTATATGTCAGGACTCTACCTTATGTAAATCGCAGCTATTGGGAATGAAATGAGTGCCACCGGGTTTTCATTTTTTATCAGCACTTTAAGAACTACCACCTTTTAAACATATTAAAGATGAAATGTGACATCAATCAGCAATATTTGGAAACAGTTAACCTTCATTTTGTCAAATCTGAATAATTTTCAGTCACTTACAGTTGTGGATCGCGTCATCGAGACACAACTTCAACTGAGTGAAAATTCAGATTGAATAATTTAGCGGTTAAAGGGTTAAACATCAAGATTTGCAAATGTTTAATCTTAAATTAAACAAATAGGAGTAATTTTCAACTATTTAATGTTGTGGGTCGATATAGCGAAACACAACTTCTAATTGGTGATTTTTTTTTTTATTATTCACGCTTTTTCTGGTTAGGGGCATATTTATTAGATCACTCATGTCGATTATAATAACATTTCAGTAATTTTAATAGCACTTGTGTATCCAGTTGTATAAAGGAAAATATGCCTTAAATCTTAAAATTGTGATAAAAATCGTGACTCAAATTTCATCAATCCATGTCATTTTCAGTGACTTGAAGTTGAGGATCGCGGTAGCGAGACACAACATCAATTCATTTAAATTTAAATTCACTAAATATGTATATTATGTAAGACGCACCTTCTAGTGGGCGAAAGCTCGAAGTAATAAAACATTAGCGATCAAAGGGTTACGCCAAGCAGTATTTTTACAGTGGCCTGATTAAAAGCGTATATAATGACGGCATTGCCGTGGAAAATGCACAACACATCACAATTTGTATTCCACGTTGGCCTACAGGATGGGAGCTGCTCACGCAATGCTCACCCTAGAAATAAAAATCCACCTTACGTTTTAGGTGGGAATTTAGACAACTTTGTATTCTGTAAAACTCAAAAGCCTTGAGCTCCAATATTTTCAACGAGCTGGCTAATCCAATGAAGTATGGGTGAGGGGGTGTTAGATAACTTTGTTTTCACCGAGTTGCCATTCAAAAAGGTTTCCGGTGACGTCCCTGCGTTTCACAGAATTACACTATCCGCCAGACACTGGAGTTGATCCCACTTTTCATTTTTGCGATGTATTCACTGTACTGAAATGCGAGTGGTATCCTAGCAAACACGAGACATTGAACCCATGTTGGGCCAATGCTGGACCGACGTCGTAGACGGCGGGCCGACATTGACCCAACATTGGTTTAATGGATCGTGTTTGCTGGGATATATTCGTTCCAAACTATAAATGACTGAAATCACAGCGCACAGAGAATCTTCTAATCAAAACTAATCATAATCAACCATATTTTTTCCAGATTTTATATTTGCATTCGGAGAAAATAATGTATAACAGACGTAATGATATAATAATTATGTAGTACAAATACAATGTCATCCGATGGTCAGGTGAATTTGAGTGGATACCTCTACAGTATTATTGCGCGGATGATCAATATGTTTGAATATTGATATTTTAAGACATTTCACCTCCTCGTTGCTATCTATATAACCTTATCCTCTGAGTTTGCTACTGTCACTATCATGGAAAACATGCTATAGAAACTTAATATAATAACACATTTCACTTCGGTATATAGCTTGTTTCCAGAAAGTAGTCATTCTGAATGCAGTGTAGGTTTGTGCGCGCATGTAATTAAACACATAATTGGTGGTAGTAGATCCAGAGGGGGGAGGGGGCATGGGGATTCCGACTCTCCCTTCTCAAAATGAAAACTAAATTGCTTCAACAACGATCAAATTTGACAAAACATCAGTATTTGACTCAAAATTTACTAGATGACAAAAAAATCATTGATTGAGACCTATATTTCCCTTCGAACCCCCCGCCCCACCCTTAACCCTTAAAGCGTTAAATTATTTTTGTATAAAACATGATTTTTCAATTTGAAATCGTCATAAACGTCTTAGTTAGCTCTTTCCGATTTATTTGAATACCTATGTTATGGGTCTACGGCCATTGTAAATATGTTCACTCTTACAGTGCGGGGGTCGACTTTAGTCGTCTGATGTCTACAGACGTCAGATTATGTCGACTAAAGTCGATCCACGCGCTGTAAGGGGTAAATTCTGAACCCGCTCCTGTTTATGTTTAATTACTTCAACAAATCACACCTGTATAAATTTATACCATTAGTCAAGTATAAAGGCGTGTTTTTATCTTTTCTACGTTGTATTTCTACATCATGAACATGCGTTAGAAAAAAATAGAATTTGGCCTTATGTCTCACTGCCAAAAACTATTGTAAATGTTCTTCTTCCTAACTATAATGCTAAAGAGTGTTTGGTTGTCCTTTGATTTGTTCTTACAAGACTAAGTTAATACCACAATGTATTGTATTCTATTGGGCGTACAAAGTCAGTTTATTTCAACTCTCAAGTATATAATTATATACCCGAAAGTGCAAAAAGTACCTGATTTTACATATTCTGTGTATATTAATGAAATATATATATTATATGGCATTTGTCCCCATCACCCGACAAGGGTTTCTATTTATCAGTAGGTAGCCGTCCAAAACAAATGTTGTAAGGTGCAGGTAAATGTGCAGGTGTATAGTCTTATATCAAATCTGACTCATCAGCCGATTTTACCCCCTGGTCACTGGAACTGTTCATTCGTGTGCATTTCTACTCCACGGATAGCATACAATTCTGCAGCAATTTCGGTGCATTAAACTTATCGTAGGGGCCTACACATTGCCATCTCTGGCCCACCAGGTACTCGTTTGCACCTGAGTCAAGTGAAGCATGTGAGGATAAAACGGACACAACATCATATCTCAATATTGAGATGGGATAATCATGATATTTCTCTGAAAATCCTGCTCCAAGCGGGGTTCGAAACCGCGCGACAGGCAGCGACATTGGCAAAGCTCCACGCTCTAAACAATGCGCCACGTCCCTCTCCCGCTGTTTATTCACAGCAATTGAAATATATTCTATTTTCTTGTTTAGAGGAAGGTCATCACACGGGAGCATGCGCACTGAAGGCGATGCACGTCATTTGGGCTTAGAATTAGGAGAACATGGAGTGATAGCAGGGTAATCAGGTTCTGCCAACATTGACTGACCTTGGTCCAACATTAGGCCTACTCCGATGATTGGCCTCTTCCTTAACCATCACACCGCTGAAATATTTTTGCAAAAAAACATGGAGACCAAAGGGTTTTTTCAACTTGAAATCATCATAAATGTTCAGATGTTAGCTCTTCCCGCCTTAATTGAATACCTATTTGATGGATCTATGGCATTGTTCATTTTTCAATTCTTTTAATGCGGGGACCGTTCTTAGACGTCAGTATCTGACGTCCACAGACGTCAGATTCTGACGTCTAAAGACGGTCCCCGCGCTGATAGGGTTTAGCCCAGAGGAGGACTGGTTCATGCACCTTCATATAATTAGGAGATGTACAAATCGACCACAAATGAATGTCAGATTAGTTAAGGGCGCAGGCGGAAGGTCCCTAACCGAGGTCGGCACCTTGGACGGCAGCGTTCCCTCAAGCCACTCACTACCGTATATGCTGCTCTTTTCGTCAAAGTTGTCAATCGCTAAATTATAAGAGATTCGCGATTAAAAACAATAGACTGTTATTGGAACTTGCTTTAAGAAGCGATTTTTAAAGTGAAAATCATTAGCTGGTAAATAACGGTATAAATTTATATAGGAGTTTTGATAAGAGTTGAGATGGACCGACCATTTCTACCATTTCAGATACCGTAAGCCTAGTCACAGAAAACGCGGGACGTCGACGCGGTGTTGGCTTAATGTTGGTGCCAGCATCGCAGACGGTGGACCAATATTAAACCAATATCGGGTCTACATGTTTTGTTTTCTGGGGTGCGGCAGCGATTGAAGCCATACCAGGCTAAGCATGCTAAATACGATCTGGAAGCCAACCAAGCTCCAGTGGCTGGGAATCAACATTCCCCTAGAAAATGAAGCTAGTTATCCTGAGAAGGTAAACAAAACAGCGAGGCGAAGGCCTTTTCAAAATGAGGTACTGCTGTTTGAGGTGGATATAATGCCATATACAGTTAGATTACTTTTGAAAAGAATATTGAGCATGGCCAGCAAACACCAGACCTTGATCCACTGTTTAAGTTTAAGGTTGGGCCAGCGTCGTAGACGGTGGACCAGCACTAAATAACCATTAAATGTCTGTTGTTTGCTGGGCCGATGTAGTTTTTGACTCTAACTCAATGAAGGGAAGACATTTGAACGTTAGTGGTGTAAATTTGCAATCAGCAGCAGACATTAATTTTCACGACGAGTACAACAGTTTCCTGATTTACAACCTGTGATTTTATCACACTAACCCTCTTGCATGTGTATATCTCATTTCTTACAAATAAATCAGAAATGACTTTTATTGTGTCAATAAAATTTCTAATATGAAATGAGCACAGCGAATATCTCCTGAAAATGAAATGAATCGGGTTTTAGGCCACCTTTGTGCACATATAAGCTGAACTGGGCCTGGAGAACCTTCTGAGGATGATGAGATGAATGAGATGACACTGTCCTCCAGACACAGGATTCGAAATTCGAGCCCTGGCGGTCTGAGGCCGAGCACGCTACCTCTCGGTCACGGAGGCTCCCCACAATACTGAGTTTCACACGTGGATGGGGAAAAAACATTTTTTTTTTTCAAAACGCCGAGACCGGGAACTGAACCCCGAACTCTAGCGTGAAAAGGCAGCGGTGCTAACCACTACCCTAGGGCCCCCGCCCAGAATATCTCTTGAAGCCATTCAAAATGATTAGTGAAAATGCATGGGGCCTTAGGCCACCTTTGTGCACATATAAGCTAAACATGGTCAGGATAACCTCCTGAGGATGATGAGATAAATGAGATGACACTACCCTCCAGACCCAGGATTCGAAATTCGAGCACTGGCGGTCTGAGGCCGAGCACGCTACCTCTCGGTCACAGAGGATCCCCACAATATTCAATGCCAGAGCGGGACGAGCCCGCGATCTCCAACTTTCCAAGCAGGCAGCTTATACCACCGCACCAGAGCCCCTAATCGAGTGGGACGTTGCTTCGGTTTCGGGCCTCTTCTATTCGCATGCAATAGGCCTACTGATTCATACAACACAAACCGGATCCCCTCACGCACTCCTGTCAGCCCTGCCCCCCCCCCCCCCTTGGGTGTCCCCCCTGTGTACTTTGTGATGATACCCCTGATGTAAGGGGCGCCCGAGGGCCGCCATCTAGATCAAATAGCGTGTATGTATGTATGCAGAAACCCTCGTCCCCCGGGAAATCTAGGAATAATCCCACAGAAACGCACACAGTTTGGCCGTCAATCCCAACAGGTGTGCAAACGTCAAGTAAAAACGCGTATTTGTATATGATATATTATACGCGAGATGTAAATTTTACTCCGCGCAGAATGAGAATCGCGTGCGCGATTATCATTCTGCGCGGAGTAAAAATGAGATGCACATGTCTAATGTGTCAACCGACCGAGGCAGCTGTTCTTGTCAACTCGGGAGACGACGTTTCCCTTTGATGGAAAGTTGTGGCCTCCCAGCCAACATAGACGATACATTGAACCTTTGTTGGTGCAATGCTGGGCCTGCGTCGCAGATGTTATGTCAGCATTAAGCCAACTTAGGGTCAACGTTTTTTTTGGCTATTTTTGCGAGAGCATGCAACATCACCAATTCAGGTTATCCCTGCTTGCAACATTAATGCAACATTTTTGTTTCCTCGTATACGCAGTTTTAGTATCTGTATGTGTCCAGCTACAGTAAAAAACGTGTGGAGGTACAAAAAAATGTAACGTTACATGGAAGTTTTTTCTGATTCAAAATTATCCAACTTTAAAATTGTTCACTTGCTTATAAAGGCGATATTTTTTAAGGGGATTGGTCGACTCTTTCGTACATCGTTGAAGTTGAAGATGTTATGATTACCACACTTTCTGTTTACAAGTAAGCATAATTGTTTCAGTTAAACAGCAGACAAGTACGAACTTTGACCGTCCGCTCATCAGCCACAGCGGAATATGTCCATTTGAAAAGATGGATACAAGGTTTGAAAATGGGTCTATGACTCAAGCAAGTTTTATTAACACAAATCGAGACGACTCAACTTCTTTAAGATGCCAGAAGTTGTTACTAGTAATATTCGACCACCTCGTTCCAAATGCATGAGAGGATTTGAATCAGCATTTGTTCATCGGGCAAGTAATATCGCACATGACAGGCTGTCGTTATTCCGTAATCTCATTCGCCGTCTTCCACGAATTGAAAAAGTAAATTACAGTCCACGTCGGTCCGCCGTCATGTTAAGGCTCGATTGCCAGATTTTCTCAAACCTAATTACCAATATCCACAGCATCTCACTGACATGGCCTGCCATTTTAGCACGACGATATCTAATTCGACACTGCCGTCAGAGTTATTGTGTGGCGTACGTTGGTACAGCTTATTCGGCCACAACCCATCACCAGTGTTGCTGTGGCGTCTTGTGTCGACTAGAATATCTTAATTCGTAAAACTCAAACTTGATTGGAATTTTTATTCACTTGAATTTGTGTCTCGCTGACGCGATCAACAACTTCAGGTGAGTAAAAACTGTTCACATAGGTTTGACAATTAAGGGGGGGGGCAGTTATTTCTAAATATTGCTGGTGAAGATGCACTCTGACGTCTAAAGTCGATCCCCGCGCTTAAAGAATTGATTAATTATAATGGTCGTAGACCCATAACATAGATTTTCAATTGATGCCAGCGGACAGAGCTATGTATACATTTATGATGATTTTGAATTGAAAAAAATGGTAGGACAGGTGTGATGTATTTTTATAATGCTGATCCCGGCCATGAAAGTGATCGTAATTAACCCTTTAACCGCCGGTGCCGCATATATTCCGGTTTTCATTTTTTATTAGCACATTATGTACCACCTTTTAAACATGTTAAAGATAAAATGAGACATCAATCAGCAAGATTTGAAAACAGTTGACCTCCATTTTGTCAAATCTGAAATTTTTTCACTCACTTGAAGTTGTGGATCGCGTCAGCGAGACACAACTTCAAGTGAAAATTCCGATTGAATAATTTGGCGCTTCAAGGGCTACGGGCTTACGTTGGGCAAACGTCGTAGAGTGTGGACCAGCATTGAAATGGCATTGTGTCAACGGATTGGTTTCAACGCCACCCCGCCCCCCCCCCCCAGCGAACACAAAACATTGTATAAAATTTGTACAATGTTGGACCAACGTCGAAGACGTTGGGCCGACGTTGTACCAATGTTATACAAATGTTTTGTGCTTACTGGTTCGATGGTCAGCAAGATCGATATGTTGATGCAATATTGTAGACGGTGGACCAACATTAACACAGCATTACTTCAATATATCGCGTTTGCTGGCTGGAGTGGGGGTGGAGCAGACCAGATATGACGAGCAAACAGATCGAATTAGCCAGGTAATCCAAGAAGCTTATTACACGAGTAACCATATTATTATGGGCGTATTAGGCGCATTATTCCCTGAGTATCATAATTAGTCCCATCTGTTGACCATCATTACTAACGTCTTTCTCCGGAGGCTCGTCTCGACCAGTTTAGCCTACTTATGCACACTTTGGGCTTATATTAGGTTCATTCAGCCAATCATACAACCATTCATGCATTTGATCGGTTCATTTTGCTCATTTATTCACATAAGGACATTATTATTAGATACAAGATGACAATTATTGCTCTAGCAATTTTCGTCCTGATTAGAATAGCAATTATAACATTTATTATAATAATATGCAATGTAAATTCGCTGACCATTCAATCACTGAACGGAATTATTTAGATATTTAACTACTTTCATCATTACCTACATTTTATTAAATCTGTTTTATATTTAATTAAAATATTTCTCACAATAATAACACACTTTCATCAGCACTAAAGCTACTTTGAATAGAAACGATAATGACAAACTTAACATAGAAGAAATGTATATTTTGTATTAAAAGTATTTACACGCTTTTAAATAAAATAAGTGGCACAGTGTCAACATACACAACATTTTTAACATGCCAGTTGAATAATATATGATAACAGCTGATTTTATTATAAACTTACTATTACATGTATTATACCCACGCTATTTACGAATCGCGCGAATGTATAGATTGAAAATTGTGACATGAAATTAAATTTAATTAATAGTAATTTCCGGAAGAAACAGGTACCCGGGTTAGCCTACAATCTTGCCCGGAACATAACGAGATAACCGCCACCCAGGGCGGGCGACTTATATGGCCATCTCAGGCAGCACGGTGCACATTTTGGTTCCGGTATATAATATTATATAAGTATTTTTTCACCATACTGATCTTCAGAGCCTACATGTTCGTCCACTTCATTTTGTGGATCGCTTCCGCGAGCCACAACTTGAAGTGGATGAACATTTTCCCAAGCATGCTAAATTTGGGTTCCCGTACGATGACCCGGTGAGATCAAAACACATTTTCTCTCATAACACTTTACCCGTCAAGTTATCTCATCTTAATTTTCCTCGACTAGAAATTGTGTTTCGCTACAGCGACCCATAACTTCTAGTGGGTGAAATTACTAATGTCTGTTTATTTTGAAACCAGACATTTGCAAATATTGATGTTTAAACACACATTCCAATCCCAATAACAGTGACGTGATCGCCTAATAAAACGTGCTAAAAACGAAAATAGCGGTAGTTGGCGCTTAAAGAGTTAAAATTCCTGGACCGGTATACATATTAAATGCGTTAACCCTTTCAATCCTGAATTTACTATTGTCATCTTCATCCACTACAAGCCGCGAATTGCTGTCGCAATTCTCGACTTGTAGTGGATAAAGATGACTTCATGTGGTTTAAAAATTGAAGAAAATTGCCATGTATTGGTAAGCAAGTTTCATGAACATTTTTGTTTTAAAACCCTTGATTGTAGGAAAATTAAGTCTGTTTTCAGGCATGTAAAATTATGCTTTAATGCATCGTGAGGACTTAAAGGGTTAATACGACAAATAACTCCTCCAGCGCTCCGATGGTTAATATTCCCCACTGAAGATGATCCGGATTCGTTCTACTGAGGTCCAGATTCCCCAAGGCGTCATCGTTATGGACTGTCTTGTTCTCATGTACAATGGGGATATTGTTACTGGGCCTGCTATGTCACCAGAGGGACTCGAACCCTCTGACACAGTGTGGTCGTTGAGCCACATTGGGATTAATACCTCACTTTTGTAGAAATCTGCCACAGCCTATCAAAATACAGTATCGTCGGATCTGTACGTATTTAACCCTTTCAGCCCTCACGATGCATTAAGGCATCATTTTACATCCCTGAAACCACAATTGATTTCCCTATAACTAAGGGTTTTAGAAGGGAAATTACCATGAAACTGGTTTACCAATACATGGCAATTCTCTTTGATTTTAACACGTTTCAGGTCATTTTCATCCACTACAAGTCGGGAATTGCGACAGCAATGCGCGGCTTGTAGTGGACGAAGATGACAATAGTAAATTCAGGGTTGAAAGGGTTAATAGATAACCCATTGATCTCCACAAAATATATATCCAGACAGAATGATTGGCTGCCTACATTGTACAAAACATGCCAAGAAATACATAACATCTAGATATATGTTGTCCATAAATAGAAAGTCACAACTTGTACATAAGTAGCATAGTTTATAAAGTAGTATAGAATATCTTTGTACATAACTAGTGTAGTTTATTAAGTAATGAACTTTGTCTATGTACACAACTATAGTGCAGTTTATTATGTAATGTAGTTCTTATCAGTATCAATAGTGTAGTTTAGACAATAATTGATTTCTCATTTTATAATGACATCTAACTCAGTGTCATTCATGAAGTGACATCTCACGGCTGCGCTGGATATGTCACGCATTAAAAAGGATTTGTTTCTCATGGAATAAAGTAAATAACCTTAAACCACCCACATTTATGTACAAGAAGGCATATTTTGAAAACAATACATTGATAAATACTGGTAAAATTCAACAAAACGAGTAGCTTTTATAATAAAACTTTTCATTTAAAAAAAATCAGGCTATTTTCATTCAACCGGGGAAGGGAATTGCGAAAACAATTTGCATCTCAAGGTGAATGAAAATGTGGAGCTATAGCCTGGTGCTAAGAGAGTCAAATGCCCTTATGTGTTCAGACATCCACAACACCTATAGACAGAGATAATCAAGATAAATTATTCTAATGCATAGATGAATATATAGATTAATGTATGTATGACACTCATCCGTGCAGAAAATATGCGAGTCAACCCGCATTTGTGCATCTCATTAAATGATGTTACCTATTTTGTATGCATGACATTTTGCTGCAGTTGAACACTTAGATTATACGCCACTAATCCCCCCCAAACGTGTACATGTCCACACACCCCCCCCCCCCCGGTATGCAACGATCCTTCTTCAAGATAATTGGCGTGCAATGTAAATTTTGCATGATCTTCCGGCGGACAACCGTTAATGGCAAACGAATGCGACCTTGATCTTCAAATACAATAAAATATGCAATAGACATTCTTTGGACAATGCTTATATAGGTCGAAACATTTTTTTCAACGATGAATGGCGCACAATAAAGCTCTAATCAGGGACTAGACCCAAGAAGATATATATTTTATCTCAAGGTTCCAGGGGGTTGTCAGTGTAGGATTGTTATTCACATGGTGTTAATGTGATGAAATCAAGTGAATATTCGAATTCAAAACAAGAGTCAATCACACGACTACAGATTGAGAGATTGTTGCATTTGAACCGATCTAATCTGACAGCAAATTGAGTACGTTTCCCCAGATTTGTTTTATTCAAATAAAGAAATCCCAATTTGCTTGCCAAGCTGGCCTCGAATGGACACGAACTTTCTTGAATCAATTTATTTAGAATAATTCAAGAGCATCGTAACATGTCATGATGGAAGCAAAACAATACCGTACAGTATCATGTGTCTTGGTGTCATGACTTTCTCTTGTGACTTTTAGTGCAGTGATGTACATCATGTACATCGAAGTGTGTATACAAAGCGTGTATACCCATTATACCACAGTGTGATATAAGCAGTGAGGTAGGTAGGCAAGTATATACTAAATGGCGGATACAAGTGATCCTAATTATATGAAACAACTCTTTAAAACCTATACCACTCGCTTTAAACTAATATCGCTCACTTTAAAACCCATATCGCTCTCAATATAGCCCAGACTGTGCTCTTAAAAACTCATACTGCTCTATTTGAAACCCATACCACTCTCTTTAATGCCCACCTAACGCTCTTTAAAACTCATACTTCTCTCTTTAAAACCAATACCGCTCTCTTTAAAACCCATACCACTCTCTTTAAAGCCCACACAGCGCTCTTTAAAACTCATACTGCTCTCTTTAAAACCCATACTGTGCTATTTAAAGCCCATACAACGCTCTTTAAAACTCATAATGCTCTCTTTAAAACCAATACAGCGCTCTTCAAATCCCATACTGCGCTCTTTAAAACCCGTACCGCTCTCTTTAAAACCCATACTGCACTCTTTAAAGCCCATACCGATCTTTTCGTGTATTCTCAATTCACAAAACTATCTTCTAGTAGAGTGTTAGTTTTGCAAAATGTTTTAGCAATCAGCTGCAGTTGCTAATTATAATAATTATACTATCGCCATTTTGTGAGTGATCTATCATCTATCTATTGATTTTCGCTGATACGTTATTGAAACTCTTAGTATTTGAATCGTAGTGAAAAAGAATCCAGTACACTACAGAAGTATCCACTGACCTGCATGAAGCGGTGCTATAAACAAATCATCTTGAGGAACAAATTGTATGTATAAAAACTGATAATATTTCTATCTACAGAATTTTAGAATATGACCAGAAGAGCGATTGCTGCGACCTTGCCATCCCACTGAACCGCATGTGGATATCGGAAAAGACGGGCATACCCGTTGTGATGACGTGGACTCGTTACCATAGCAACTGGGAGATAATCGGATTTAATATGATTTTACACATGACGCGCGCGGTCGTCCGTCGATTAACGCTCTGAAACACAACGGGAGAAGCACGACAATGTCCAGAAACGTCCTTGTTCCACGATTCCATAGCTTCTTTGCTCGCACCATTTTGTTAGGGCACACCGTAAATTCAAGAATAATAGTGAAATAATGATTTTCGTTCGGCGAAGGATTGCATATAATTCGGCAGAGCAAAGACAAACACTTGCATATTTTAAAAAAGCTTCAATTAGGCAGTTACTGCAACGTCAGATGGCAGTATAGCTGCTTCATTGAAAGCATGGCGAGGTCAGCAGCTACTGCAGTTTTGTATAGAAGAATTAACATGATTATAATTGTGTATGAGATAACATGTATACTTTTATGCGATTTTGATAACCATCTAATACCATCTTATACCATATATATATATATATATATACCTTTGACAAATTAATCTGTATTGACTTTTATCAACAACGTATAATATGTCTGTCTGTCTGTCTGTCTGTCTTTGTATAGCAGAATTATTAACGTTCTAATTTAGGTTTATTCTTACCAAAATAGAAACAGAGCTAACATTCCAAGAACCAATAGGGCGTGAAAATAACAGCGTGTCAAGTGCGCACGTGACAATGGCAGAAGACAACAGACCTGTTAAATTATTGCGTTTCTCCGGTTGTCGCTTATTAGACCGGGCGGTGAATGTTATTAATCAATGCCTGAGTTGTCGCCTGTGTGTTAGTGTCATTTGGGGGCCGCATCTGTTTGGACCCGGGGCTGGACAGCGGAGAATCATTGACATTGATGCGGCCACGCTTCTATTCCCCTCTGCTGTACATAATGTATGTTAGCTAGCGGTACATAGAGCTGATCAATACATCCGCCTCTGTAGCCCCATCTCATGATGACCGACTCTTATTACCTTGGGAAATAAAGAGGTATTTTTAGTCATTTGAAGCTGGAAATGATTATGCAGATTCGTGTTTCAAACGACGAAACTACACACCCTTTTTTCCGGAGCTGTGCCATGCTGCTGTGATCCCTCTATAATACTGTGAGTATGACCACCGAATAATGCAATACTCTGCACTATGCGGCTCTCAGTCATAGTATTAGAGAGATCAGGCCCGCATAGTCCGGGTACAATTTTTTTATCACTAGGAAAAATAGATCTCCCAAATTGCATTATTTGATGAACTGGTCATCTATCATTAACCACTTTCCCAATCTTAGTGCACTCTTCATTTGGTTTGAAACCAGCATCAATGCAGCAAACAGGAGACATTGACCAAATGTTAGCTCAATGTTGACATACCGTCTACGCCGTTGAACCAACATTGAACCAATATTTGGTCAAAATCTTGGTCTTTGCTGGGAAAACGTACATGCATATCATCTGCGATGCTGAGCCAACATTGAACCAGCATAGGATCAGCGTCCTGTATTAGCTGGGTGTCACCTATTTAGTTCCATCATCTAACGAAGAGCTCTTTGTCCCCTTGGATATGAAAGGGTGTATCTGCCACTTCACAAAGTGGCCGATACACCCTTTCATATCCAAAGAGACGTCTTATTACTCTAGAGATAGCTAGTTGTGTGTGTACTCACGTGATGAGATGTCTGGTACCGGGATGGTCGCCCCTGCGCAGGACACAGCAGAGAGGAGTAGGTGTACCGGCGACCATAGTTATAACGAGCAGCTCTGGCGCTGGCGCTACTCATTGTGTGACGTGAAAGGTTCCACAGGGCGTGTTAAGGTGGCCCTCATCCCACCACCCCACACCATCACATCCTCATCAACACCTGATCAACGTCAGGGGCATCTTACAATGGTATCCAGTGGCTGTATCTGCTTGGTTTGCCTGAGGGTGACTGAGTGACCGCTAGCTGTATGTTGCCGAGCGGGGACGTCTTACGCTATTGCAGGCGACTGGCAGTCGGCGCACGCTGCAATGCCAGCAATGCCTGCAGAGCTCTGCCAGAGTCTGCCATCGTAACCTTGCTGATTGCCGACAACCCGAGAGACCAGCTGCTGCCACACGCCCGCCGCCTATTGTACACAACGCTGATAGTGCGGGGCCTGGCAAACTAGCAGACAAGATTAAAGTGGGAAACTACAGACAAAACTGGCAGGGAGGTCCCTAACCTGCAGTTAGCCTCGCCAATACAGCGCGGGCAACAACAGGCGCGCTCCTGTCAATGATCTGGCTGTTGTTAATGCCGCATTCAGTAACCGTGCTGCCATTATCTCTGACCCATTCTGGGCAAGCCACAGAGCGAATCCTCAGCAATCTGTATAGGCTCACTGCAGCGACGCCAACTCGGGCAACTATAGACACGTGCGGATTCACGAGCAGGGAGGCAGGGCGGGCGGGCCTGTCGGGTGGGCGAGGACGTGGATCAGAAAGGACCAGAAATAAGAGTCCCTGTTCCAGCGTTGTTTTATCGTTTGGCCAGAGTCTACGACGCTGGACCAACGATACAACAACATTGGGCAAAAAAACAAGAAGGACTCAAATACGAGTCCCTGTTTCAGTGTTGTTTCACAGATGGGCCAGCGTCTACGACGCTGGACCAGCGAAAAAAAAACACTGGGCAAGCGTTTCTAGTTTGCTGAGGGCTGCAGGTCGTGCAGCAGAAGGACAGTCATTAAGCGATATACTGCCGTGCAAATGCAAACAACGATAACTGCACACTTGTATAATAAGCAGTTACTACTGTTTGATTTTGCGCTGCAGTATGGCTCTAGATGACCGATCCAGGGACAAGGGCAACTATGCGGGGCGTCCGCGCGACTTTATCGCGAACGCTCCAGCCTCTCGCGGGCGCGGATCCCGCTTCTGACCTGATGCTCCGCCTGGATCTGTAATCCGCTGGTCACCCTTGTACATATTGACCTACCCTCCGTACAGGCGGTCCGTCGCCGGCCCGCGACCTGCCGACCCCGAGCTATGAATCGCAAAACAACCCTCGCGAAACGCGATTGTCAGTCATCCCTGATCCTGCCACCCCAGCAAGGACCTACATATATAAAGCCAGCGAACCCGAGGCCGCCCGGATAGCAATGGACGCGGTAATAACATCAGCTGAATGACGGGCCAGAATCTCAAACGCTGGCACACCATTCAGCTGATAGCAATCCGTTTAGTGGCATTGCTTTTCATTTTCATTAATTCAGCGAGATATCCATGAACCTGTGGGTGGGAAACCAATATCACAGATGGAATTAAATGTCAACTTATATGCAATACCATGACATTGTTTACTCTTCATAAACTATTATAGATTGTAATGGAGTCATTGACCACAGCTGGACTTTCGTGTGATTTTCATTATTGTCTCCTGACTATCATAAATATCAGTTTTCATTTTCTAATTGGAAACTGATTGAGAACTGAATTGTACCGTAATGTCATTCGATGACCTCAAGATGAAATTGTCGACGACATTTTCAGATTCAAATTTCTTTGCCTTGGTTTAAATAATAAATTTATGTACGGTTATCTGCTTCACGCAAAACAGCATGTGGCATAGACATAACAACAGCATTTATACGTGTACAGTAGACAGCAATCTGATAAATGCTTAAAATTTGGAATTTGCATCCAACATAATGGAGTGTTTTGTTATATGCAAATGAGCACGATATATTTTACATAAATTATTGAAACAGCTAGCAATGTTTTTTATCGATTCTCACAATTACTGCGAGTGAGTGAGTGAGTGAGTGAGTGAGTGAGCGAGCGAGCGAGCGAGCGAGCGAGTGAGTGAGTGAGTGAGTGAGTGAGTGAGTGAGTGAGTGAGTGAGTGAGTGAGTGAGTGAGTGAGTGAGTGAGTGAGTGAGTGAGTGAGTGAGTGAGTGAGTGAGTGAGCGAGCGAGCGAGCGAGCGAGCGAGCGAGCGAGCGAGTGAGTGAGTGAGTGAGTGAGTGAGTGAGTGAGTGAGTGAGTGAGTGAGTGAGTGAGTGAGTGAGTGAGTGAGTGAGTGAGTGAGTGAGTGAGTGAGTGAGTGAGTGAGTGAGTGAGTGAGTGAGTGAGTGAGTGAGTGAGTGAGTGAGTGAGTGAGTGAGTGAGTGAGTGAGTGAGTGAGTGAGTGAGTGAGTGAGTGAGTGAGTGAGTGAGTGAGTGAGTGAGTGAGTGAGTGAGTGAGTGAGTGAGTGAGTGAGTGAGTGAGTGAGTGAGTGAGTGAGTGAGTGAGTGAGTGAGTGAGTGAGTGAGTGAGTGAGTGAGTGAGTGAGTGAGTGAGTGAGTGAGTGAGTGAGTGAGTGAGTGAGTGAGTGAGTGAGTGAGTGAGTGAGAAAAAATATCCATGTCCAAGAGATGATACCAATAAGATCCACCCACTTCTAACAAAAATGTTGCCTTGATTCCTAACAGGGAAACCATACACAGTACTGACCCAACATTAAACTAAAATGGATTGATTTGATTATCTCGCGCTTGCTGATAATTTATTTTGTTCTGCATCACATAAAAACCTGCAGGTACCTCCGACTGCACTATAATGTGAATGACCCGAATAAATGCAATTTTTACAGTGCAGGCAACGTTTATGCCGGTTTGATCCGTTTTGCACCTGAAAACATCCGGCAAAAATATACCAAATGCGCAATGACCAATAATTGCTAGAATGTGATGGTGGTGATGTCAATATATCGCAAAACTGGTTCGCAGTGAAATGAGACATTCGAGTATATTATTCACATCAAACGATTAGAAAATTATATATATTATCTCCCCGCAAAGGAAAACAACAGTATAAACCTGTGCCCGCTTCAAGTGAGCAGTTACTGTTTTTTTTTTACTTTTATGTACGCGGAGAAGATAAACAAAATAACTTTAGTTACTAATCAACCCTTTAAGCCCTCACGATGCATTAAAGCATCGTTTTACATCCCTAAAAACAGACTTAATTTTCCAACAAAAAAGGATTTTAGAACGAAAATTTCCATAAAACTGGTTTACCAATACATGGCCATTTTCTTTAATTTTTAAACCACAACAAGTCGAGAATTGCGACAGCAATTCGCGGCTTGTTGTGGATGAAGATGACAATGGTAAATTCAGGCTTGAAAGGGTTCAGGAGTTCACTCTCTTTTACTACAGCCGACCCCGATGGCTCATTCGATCCGGTTGCGACCCGAAACTCAGGGGTACTGGGTTCGAGTCCCGGCCGGGTCGAATATCTGTCATCGAGGTTGTGCATATACAGTGTTCCAAACGTTTCAAAGGTCAGGAGTGTACGGTGCTGTCTATGGTACATTAGAAAGAACCCTTGAAGTCATTCGATAGGCTTAGGGCATAGTCCCGGCTTCAAGCTTCCTTCTGTCGCAATATTGTTATGATTGTACAGAAAACGACGCAGAGCAAGATTCAGTCAATCTGTTGCTACACACCTGTTTTACCCTAACTGAGCAAACACCAAACAATAACCCGATGTTGTTTCAACATTGAAACAATATCGGGTCGACGTATCAAGCCTGCTGGGAAGTGATTTTAGGGAATGTGTTTTCCAAGAAACCGTGAGAAGCGATGGCTGCCCGAGGCTGAATTAACGCTTGAGGCGTTCTCCAAACCTCAAGTCAATGTTTCTTGCTCTGTTGATAACTTGAAAAGATAAATAAGACTCCTCATTGTCAATAATTTTTTCAAGTAGTTTACCTCCAATTCTCTTCCCATCCATTTTATAGTAAAAACTGATATTTTAAAGGTGATCTATCACCCCTTATATAGTATGAATAAATTTGTGACAAATAAATCAAAGTTGCACAAGTGTTTCCTTATATAGGGTGATTGGCTATCATGTGACCCTCTGAGAGGGTCACATGATAGCCAATCACCCCATATATAAGGACATAATTATTCATACCATATAAGGGGTGAGAGATCACCTTTAAATAAAAGAACATCGATCTAGAGTCACATGCGGAAACGAAGCCCGTGATAGACCGGAAGCCCAAATTAAACTGACGGCGCAGGCGCGCGCTGTCAGAAGATCTGCCCAATTACGACATCGAGCTCGGTTACCGCATCTATTGCATCACTCAGAAAATCAGATCGGACGCCGCAAGTTCATTATCTACACCGGGAATAAAGATAATTCGCGATTGACGAAGTCATTTGCGTCGCTTATCCGGGGTCCGGAGCGGGACTTTGCGGTAAGTAAACAATTAGGCGGTGACCGGCCAGCAATGGGTATCAGTGGCACCTCCGGCTAAGATACTAATTCCGCGGACTAACGTTGATTGATACTCGATGGAGACTTACACAACAATCCGCCGGTGGGGGGATCGAATCTGAGGTGTTGGACGGGGCCTGGACGTCACATGGCTTCAGGGCCCGGACAAGACAAGATAACACTACTCCGTAAAGCCAAAAGGCGGTATCTGCTTACTTGCAAAGTAAGCAGATACCGCCTTTTTGCTGTGCGCGACAGAAAAGACAGATCAATACTCAGCCTAAATGCAAGAGAATCTGTGGACGTTGAAAGGCGTCCGGCCCTAGTAGATGCTGTCAGAACATTGTAAAAACGTCGTCTGGCGACTTTGTCACAAAGTTCCAGCAGCGTCTCCGGCTGTGATTTCTATCGCTCCCCTTGGGAAATATGTGGATGGAAGACAACAACATTGAGTGATTGAAAATATTGGGAAATTCCAGTGAGCTATGAGGGATACCTCAACCATCAGAGCGCTGAAATTATGTTTAAGTAAACCATGGAGACTAAATGGGGTTTTTTTTAAAATTGAAATCATCATAAATTATTTTGTTAGCTCTGTCCGCTTCTTTTGAATACCTATGTTGTGGGTCTACGGCCATTATGAAAAATTTTCTCTTTGAGAGCGGGCAGCGACTTTAGTGAAGTTAATATTGCTTTACGTAGCTTTCTTCACAATGGTAAAATCGCGACAGAAGGAAGTCTGAAGCCGGGACTACGTTCTACCTACTGCTGATCACTAGATAAGAGGGTACGTGTGGCCAAGACCAACACAGTACTGCCTTACACCCTTGTCCTTTCATCAGCCAAATTCCGATTCACACTTCATCATGTCTGGTGTAAATATTTGGGCACTTGAAAGGCTGTTTAGTTCATTTCCCTGATCGGTTTAAAAAACGAGTCGGCATTTCCCCTGTCTAAAGTTACATAATGGTTAGCATTGATTGATGTGTCTGCCAGGTGGTTTTGCTAGTTTTGAAAGTATTCTGCCACTGCCAGAATACCTTCAAAACTAGCAGAAAATAAGGAGACTACAGGAATACACTTTCTCTGCTGTTCTATCATTTATGCAAAGGCAAACAGCAGTAACTGCGTTATAGAGAAGTAGGCATTTACTGCTGTTTGTGATTTCCAATAACTGATAACTTGAAAAGTAAGCAGTTACTGCTGTATGATTTTCAGCCTTTCCGCTGCAGGGTTCTTCTTCCTGATTCATTCACATATAGTTTATCACTTCATCTGTTTCTTAACCCTTCAAGCCCCCACGATGCATTAAAGCATTATTTTACATACCTGAAGACAGATTTAATTTTGCTAAAACCAAGGGGTTTTAAAAGGAAAATATAAATGAAACTTTTACCAAAACATGGCAATTTTCTAAAAATTGTCACTCACGTCATCTTTATCCACAATTCGCGGCTTGTAGTGGATAAAGATGACAATGGTAAATTCAGGATTGAAAGGGTTAAGCTTAGCAGTTTTAGTTCGTGTCGGAAAAAAATATACATAAGTCGAAAGTCTCGCAATGTAGCACAGCTACACAAATTACCATCCACTAGGCTAGTATACATGTATTTGCAATTTTTCGCTTCTATTTTTTTTACTCAACGCTGGACAAATTAAGAAGAAATAATTTATGGTATTACAGCTGAATTGTTGTATTATCCCTTTAAGCGCGGGGACTGAATTAAGACGTCAAAATCTGACGTCCATAGACGTTAGAATCTGACGTTTCAAGTCGATCACCGCACTGAAAAAATCGCCCTTAACATAGGTATTCAAGTGAGGCGGAGAGGCCTAATTACGACATTTATGATTATTTCAAATTTAAAAGACCCTTTGGTCTCCATGGTTTATGCAAGGATATTTCAGCGTTGAAATGGTTAATTAATTTCGTCCCCTAACAGAAAAGTTGTGTAGGCCTAGGTGCCACTCAAGCGGCACCTACTTTCTATTAGACGAAGATGTCACAGCTGCATAACCAGGTTGCATGGCATAGCAAGGTCATCAGAATCATCAATCCATGACTCAAGGGTTCAATTCCTGAGTGTGTTTTTTTTCGTTGACGCACTCGACTAGAAATATTGATCCCAACTATTCAACTGAATAATGATATTAGACATAACTTATAAAAACTGTAAGAAATGTGAATGGGCAAAAAATAGTATTCTAAACACGGTTAAAAGGTACTAAAAACCAAACATAGCAAGTTTGGTATCTCTAATGTGAATCATCAAGTCAACCGCTGATGTTTGCAGGATACTATTCTGCGACGCTGGGCCAACGTCTGCGACGCTGGGCCAATGTCAAATATACAATGGGTCCATTTATCGTGTTTGCTGGAATACTAAGTGAGTGAGTGAATATTACTTTATGTCGGGACCAAATCCTACTCTTATTGAATGCCAAGCGTACATTACCATAGAGAGCATTACACACTCCAATCACGGGGTATGCACTTTACCTCGATGACAAACACCCGACCTAACCGACACCCAGTACATCTGAATTTTGAGCCACAACCTTACCGAATGAGCCTACCCCGGCTGCTGGGATAAAACCACAGTGTACGGCCTCTTCATGGCCAAGAGTGTCGGTCTTTCTCCGTCCACAGCCAAGTTTAGGAGTCTGGTCAGTGGTCCTGTCACAACAGTAAACCAACGCATGGTCAACGTCTAGTCTCGGCTGGATTTCAACCGGGCACCGATGATGCCAAGGCCGTTGGAGCCGTCTCAGACAGGAAGTTCATAAACAGAGGCCAGCGGCTTGACCACTTTCTGCACGCCAAACTTCTATTGCCTAATACGTCATCACAATATGGTAATGACACCTCAGATAGACCATAACGACATCAATAAGCAAGGCATATTGCCTGACTTTACCAGGGCCCTGTTTCCATAACCTGTTCAGCTAATAGACTTATCAGTTGTTCTTGACTTAAGTCAGTTTTAATCTTATTGATTGTTTGAGATTTCGTCACACTCACGTGTTGATATTTAACCCTTTAACCGCCGGTGCCGCATATATTCGGGTTTTCATTTTTTACCAAGTAATACATTTTAAATATGTTAAAGATAAAATGTGACATCAACCAGCAAGATTTGAAAAGAGTTGACCTCTATTTTGTCAAATCTGAATAATTTTCACTCACTTGAAGTTGTGAATCGAGTCAGCGAGACACAACTTCAAGTGGGTGAAAATTCAAATTGAATAATTTGGCGGTTAAAGGGTTAAGACACAATCTGGTCTTATAAGTCTGTCGGTGAAACCAAAGTCAGATCGTTTCCAGGTGCTGTAAGCCAGCAAACACAAAGCGTTGACACACAAAACGATATTTTTGTTCTTTGGTTGTCTAAGTATAAAAACTACGTGAATGAGGCTAAGTATTAGCGGCCAGCTCGGCATTTTACATCGATATTATAGACCAGTATGACTGAATACATTTGGAGAGTGAAGCATGGTGCTACATTATTTTCTATGTCTGAGCACTACATTCCAAGCCGGGAATGGAGAGTTACTGAGAGTACTAACTTTACTACTGACACCAAAATGACAACTTTGATTCAACGAATCACAGTAAAGGTTTTGTAAAAGTACAGAGCCAGCCACGACTGACATCTGGTGACAACTAAAAGAAAAGCACTGCATGCACTCTATCAAATTTGGAACGAAATAGTAATATCAGTTGGCTTAATGTTGGCCCACCGCCTTTGACGACGTACCAATCCTAAACCAACATCGGGTGAAGTTCTCGTGTTTTCAGGGATAACAAGGCGTCCATGTAGTGTAGTACCGCAATGTAGTACCGCAATGTAATACCGCAATGGAATACCGCAATTCACAATTCAAGTGGAGTATATTTACATCTGCGATTAGATGCCCAACAGCAACCAAAGTGTTGCATGTACCACTCATTTAAGTGTCATTCATATACATCATATTGTCTATCAGGGAACGAATTATTTCGACTACTAATAGCATTGTATAAATGCTTGCTTATTCACTTTAAATACGTGTATCATTTTATTATAAAAACGTTTTCATTAAAATTAAAATTTAAATTGTGAAAAATAGAATCTTCCAGTATTGTTTAGATCCAGCAAAACTGCTATGTACTATTCATACAACTTTTAAGTTGCTAGTGGACGACGATCACAGCACATGTAGCTGCCGTAATAATATATCACCCCGCCATAGACAGCGGCAGTCTGCAGCATCTGATCCACATAGCGCCTAAGGTGCCGTCACGTATCACAGCGACTCCTGGCGAATCACATGGAGAATGTAAGAAAAGCGGCGGCATTAAAGGCCCAGAGACACCTGGCAGCTTCTATGTCAGCCCTGGGAAACATCCCTTTATCACATGTTTAAACATCACGATTTCTAAATGCTTGGTCTCGAGTTAAACAAATATGAGTAATTCTCACCCACTGGAAGTTCTGGGTCGCGATAGCGAGACACAAGTTCAAGTGAATGAAAAAAATAGGTTAAAGCTCATGTCGTCGTATTTACACATGCCACACTTGTTTGTCCCTTTATCAGGTTAACATCCCTTTCTTCTCACAAAACACGTGTAATTTAATGAGATTTAAATTCACAGTGACATAAAATATTTGTCAAAATTAGGCACAAAATACAATAATTAGCTACGAACTAAACCCAACTTTTTTAAGCATGTAGTTAATTGGTGTTGATTGTAATTAATGTCAAATGTAATATAAAAAAATGTATCATGTTACGGAGAAAATTCATTTATCTGTTAGATTATAGTGTGTGTTCGTAAGTGAATCGCAGCGCGGTTGCCAGCCACGCTGATCAGAACACCATGATGATCCTGTGTATCAATTATGTTCGTGGGCTTACATGGGACTCGAAAGTTAAATAATGTATTGCATGTGTGCAAAATCAATTTGTTCATGAAACAAACAGCATGAAGTCACCATCACATCACAAATACACTTAGACAGGCTTAGGTGTGCTAGGTGAACGATAAATAATTACTTTTCTACAAAACATCCCAAGTATATTATGTCAAAATGAACCCTACATGAATAGCTATATATAGATTATATAATGCATGTAACATTAATTTCGTATGCTTCCTACTCGAAGATATGAAGCATTTGTCGTCTTCATTTTGAATCAATTCAAGTACTTTATTAACAGTACTTTACTGTTCAAATATACTGACCAAAGATTTACGAAAGAAAAAAGTTGCAGTGACACAATGTTGGGGTATTGTTAGATCAACACCACAGATGGTAGACCAACATTAATCCAACAATGTGTGCTTACTAGATTAAGATTTGGTACGTTAATAAAAAACCGCTGGAACACAGCTCGAGTTTCTGTGTGTTGAGGCCAAGCAAAAAGTATTTTTCTCCTAAAACAATCATCTAGAAATTAGGTTTTGGGCATGTGCGACACAGAAAGTGGTCAACTAATGATGGTGAATCCCTGCAAAAAGATGTTGGTCCAACGCTGGCTTAACGGTGACCCAACATCTACGACGCTAGCCCAACATTGGCCGAACATTGAAGAGATGATGTAACAGGGATATCCCAGGAAGCATGAGACGATGGGCAGACATTAAATTGAATATTCTATTCACATACACGCACATTCGTATAATTATGAAAGTGTGTAATATATAGCATAAGCTTTGCAAAAACTCGTTTTGTTATGTCGTATTTGCCATACAGTATAATTTATTTGAATGTTATACTATTGATATTATGGATTTACTAAGCCGAAGAATGGTTTTATTTCGTAGTTTAACAACACCGTTTTGTCATTTACAAAAGCTTGTACGCGACCATTTTCATAAAAACGTCATGAATTGATCATCTCTCAAGTATGGTATTCTGCCCCTAATTTTAAATGAGAACTAAATGTTGGCGGTAATTGGCGATCTCATTGTGTGAGAGGCTGACCCACACTTTGATTGGTATGGGGTAGAATACCAGACTTGGACCTCGATTTCAGTGGCATTTCAGTTGGGCTGACGTTGTGTAAATGTAATACAAATGTTTTGTGTTTGCTGGGTATAGTCAGAAATTGAACTCCTATTTCTGTAAATGATTAGGTTTTGACAGCGCCAGCCAAAATGCGCCATCTTGTTTTTCGCAACTGTCAATTTTGAAGATTTTTAATAGGCCTGGGGATGCTGACCAAATCATGTGAATGATTGCTTTGAACAAATGATTATTTTCAACAGCTAAACTTTCTGTAAAATATGGGAAAGAACACAAGTATAATTGGGCTACGGGTAAAAGATAATCTGTGATTACAGAATAATCAAGGGAGGGATTGTTATTAGGAAGTGTAGTACCGCAATGTAGTACCGCAATGTCTCTTAGCACAAAATATTTATCCCTCTGTAAGTGTTAACTCAGTACCTGGCGCGGTGCTCGCATTATTCTGGGAAAAGCCCATTTCATATTAACCCTTATCCTGCTAATTTAATTTGCATAAATTTTTACCCACTTCAGGTTGTGTCTCGCTACCGCGACCCACAACTTCAAGTGGGTAAAAATCGTATTTGTTTAATTTGAGATCAAATATTTACAATTCTTTATGTTATGTTTAAACGCACATTTCGTTCCCAATATCATAGATTTGATTGACTTATAAAACAGGTTAAAAACGACAAGAGTTGTGATCAGCAGAAAAAGGTTTAAATGCGTGATGCATCCATCCTGTTTGTTTGAAAGTGCTAGGCATCCAGTCATCGTATCCACGCACAAAGTTTTACTGCCTTCCAGCATGTCATGGATGCCCTCTGGATCCACCCCTGGATTAAGATTATTCTAAGAAGACTGGAGCACTATCGTAAGCCATTAGGTTTGTTTCTTGAGCCGCCATCGTTGTATCCGCCATGACACTTGGCATGCACGAGGAGTCTCGCGAAGTCTCGGCCACAGATTGGTATGACGTGTAACGAGCAGACGAAAACCATCATGTGACCTCGCTTATGATTGGGCCTCCTTCACCAAGCACCAAGTGCTGTCTCTACACATCCCATTATCGCCCAGGTTGAGCGGGTGTGTGAAGGACAGTCCAAGGTCACTCAGAGCCAACACCAGACATCAATCCAATGTTGGTTTAGTGCTGAGCCAGGGTCGTAGACGATGGACCAGAATTAAACCAACACTGGCAGAATATTTTGTGTTTGAGGGGCTGGGCAAGACTTGGATATACAGCAAACACTCAAGGTGAACCAATGTTAGTTGAATAGTGGCCCTGTTGTAGGGAGATGTTGGCCCATCATTAAACAAACATTGGGTAAATATTTGGTGTTTTTGGGAAATACAAATGCACCTCCTGGACCTGGATTTGCAGGTATTTTTGGCTATCCGCGTGTAAGCTGTGGGCATTGTAATATCAACACATGGTCATCCATGTTCCAAAATTAGATTGGTTTACGCATTGTCAGCTAAAATCTTCTTCTCATCCCAGTGGAGCGGCGAGGGGGCACCTTGAACAATATTAAAAGTATTAACCCTTAACCCTTTAACCGCCGAATAATTCAATTTGAATTTTTGCCCACTTGAAGTTGTGTCTCGCTGACGCAGTTCACAACTTCACGTGAGTAAAAATTATGCAGTTTTGATAAAATGGAGGTCAACTCTGATTGATGTCACATTTAACATGTCTAAAAGGCGTTACTGAATGTGGTAATAATTGAGTAAAAAAACGAGCATATCGGCGGCATCGGCGCTTGAAGAGTTTAAGAGCCAATCGCATATTTTGGCGTTTTTATCAGTTCAAATTTAACCTTCAGGAAAAATATTTTGGAGAAATGAGCAATTCATAGATTGGGAAATATTTTGATTTAACTTCTGTATTAGTTTTGCACTAATTTTTACTCATTTAAAGTTGTGTCTCGCTGCCGCGACCCACAACTTTAAATGAGTAAAAATTTAAATTGTAATGAAACAGAAAGAAAAGCGGCCATAATTGAAAAACATGACTCGATCCCATACAATAACAAGTGTAATATAATATAATTAAAAGCGTCATTTCTATTCAATTAATATTATTTAAACCTAATATGATGTGCGTATATCTATAAACCGAGTTAATGTTTGCTGATGGACATCTTTTTCAAGCAGTATTGCTGACACAAAAAAACTCGATTGTAACATTATAAATACGCCCGATTCAATTGGAAGTACCGCAAAAAGGAAAACGAGAGACTCTCCTGAAGAAAAGTAGTAAATATGTATATATCTACATGTACCATGTCAGTAACAGGTTGTGGATCGATATATCCTTCACATTGAAATGTTATCACGTATAAGTAAATGTTAAGAAATAGCTGGAATCCGTCAAATTGTATGTTAGTCTAATGTGGCCATATAATAGACTAAGATTATTAATGTTAATGTGGCCCAACATTACAATAACAAAACCTGGAATTCGACAATTTTTATATTAGTCTAATATTGCGCTCGGTCGCAGATATCATTAAACCGACATTGGTTCAACTTCTCAGCAAACACGAGACATTGCTCATAAACTGGCATGATGCAAGCCAACGCTGCAGATGTTAGTCCACCATTAGGCCGGCATATGAATCCACATTTCTGGGGAGGCTTTAGGGCTCTCATTACGTGGTCCAGCGGATCCAAATATAGACAAATATAGTTAGGATAATACCCTCCAGTGAATATGAGACACTGACCCGATGTTGGGCTATGCTGGCTCACCGTCTGCGACGTCGGTCCAACATTAGCCCAACATCCGGTCAGTGCCTCGTGTTTACCGGGCACATGCCAGAGGGCGCACTCAGCAGAGTCGGGTCTGATGGAGATGACCCGCCCCTAGCGGCCACGTGCGGAGCATTGGTTTTATCAGTAAACTCGAATAACGGCGTCTCCATTGTTTTCCATACAAAATGTCCACACATTCCGGATTGTTTTGGCTACGTATTCTTTGAGTCATCATGTTCATGGTAATAAGAACCTCGTTAACCCGTGCGATGCTTATTTAAAAAAAACATGGAGACCAAAGGGTTTTTTTCAATTTGAAAGCATCATACGTGTCTTAGCTAGCTCTTTCCGCTTTATTTGAATACCTCTATTTATGGGGTCTACTGCCATTACAAATAATATAATTCTTACAGTGCGGGGGTCGACTTTAGATGCATAGGGCCCTACGTCAACTTCTGACGTCTTAAGTCGATCCCCGCGCCGATATTTATTAATGGCTATACGCATTTGAAAATAATTCCGTTTACAGCAATATGATGAAGAAACGTTTGCTTTGAAAAAATAGATGGCTAGACAAAGACTATTTATATCTTCCGATTTATGGCCGTCTGCAACGATAACCCACTATTAAATCAGCATTGGGTAAATGTTACTACATGGAGACACACAATTATGAATGAATGACTGAATGGGGTTTTAGGCCACCTTTCTGCATATATATGTTAAACTGCGTCAGGGGAACCTCATGAGGATGGTGGGATGAATAAGATGACGCTGCCCTCTAGACACGAGATTCGAATTGCAAGCCCTGACGGTCTGAGGCCGAGCGCGAAACCTCTCAGCCCTGGAGTTTCCGCACAGTATTGAATGACAAACGTGGACAGGAGCACGGCAAACCATTCCGATGCCCTACGAGGAAATGGGATGCCATAGTGTCCACTCATTCATTCAATTCGGGCTCAGATGTGGCATTCATTAGAGAGGTCTTTCAAGATTATTTAATCTACTCGCATGGACGAGCACAGCAATTGCCATGGTGATAGAGACCGAGGTTTGTACGAGGAAGATGTTGACCTGGATGTCAGACACTTGATTGGCGAACATCTCCATTTAGACCAATGGGCAGCCTCAGATGTAGGTCATACGCGTTCAGAAGGTGAGCCATCAGATGGCGTATTGTTCATGTATTCGCAGCATGTGTTTGATGTGGAGGTCAATCACCCTCATAATATGTGAATAATTAACCAATCTCAAACAATGTCAATCAGAAAACAGTATTACCAGCAAACAGAATACGCTGATCCTGTGTTAGTTTAACATTAGGCCAGCATTTCAGACGGTGAACCAACATTGAACTGACACTGGGTGGAGCTCTTCTGTTTTCCCAGAAAACAATTTCAAAACAACGTACATGTATGTAGTGATCAAGCATATAAATAATCCCAAAACAGCGCATGTAGTAATCAAGCATATAAAAGAATTATATTTCAATGAATAAATCAATTAACATGATTAAATCACCATGGTGAAATAACAATACGATAATGAATTTTAATTAACCTTGTAAATGTAAACCTCACTAACTGCTCATTTTGGTGGTCACTCTCACTTATTTGTGCGCGGCTGTTATGTGAGGCAGACAGACTATAGACATTTTAATCTATTTTTATATCAGGGTAAATCAAAGTTATTAAGAATGAAATGTATGTTTAAACATCGAGATTTGCAAATGGTTGGTCTCAAATTAAACAATTATAAATAATTTTCACTCACTTGAAGTTGTGGGTCGCGGTAGCGAGATACAACTTCAAGTAGGTGCAAATTTAGTGGGTGCAAACTTAGTGGGTGCAAGTTTAATTTAGCGGTTTAATGGTTAAATGTTAGATCACGATTTCATTTTTATTGAAGAATTATCATTATGACAGTTTTATTATGACAATTTAATTGAGATGAGTCATATTTAAGTCACACAGTAGTTAATCAGGAAAGTAAGCATCTATACAATTATTTTCTAATTCAGGCGCTAAACTAAATTAATAATTATGCAAATCATCATGTTACGGCGGAGGCTTAGAAAGCAAGTGTAAGAACATTTGAAACTGGACACTGCGTCAGCAATTCCAGACTGAAATAAAAAAGGTCCTCAGGGCTTCCAACATATACGGCGTATTAAATATTGCGCATGCGGCACCCTCGTCGGTGTGGGCTCACACGTAATAACACGATTATACATTGTAGATTTGCAGGAGAATGCCGGCGGGATGGATGTATTCAATTATCACAACGCTTCTGGATCAGTCTAATATCAGTATCTCATCAGACAGCCACACTGCCGGGCTATACAAAGGCGAACAGCAGTTCTTGCTTGAGCAGCGATGGGTGATAGGGCTTCTTCGCTTGCGGCTCCCAGCTTTAGAATTGCCTCCTTTTAAAAATAAAAAAAACATCTGAATCCTGGCAACCATTTCGGAAAAGCTACAATATTTATATTCCGGCCAATTTGGCCATCCTAAATCTGTGTCCCGGCCTAACAATAAAAGAACGATGCGAATGGACCTGATTCAAATTTGCAGCGGCTTTGAGTTCGGGGAATCGAGGATTTAGGCGCGTTGGAAGTCTTTTTCATTTATTACCCCTTACTCAATCAGACAGAACCGGTCCACGCCCTAACGTAACCATTATGCTGCTGAATTAGTTGCTTCTATTTTTCGTCATTTGCAGCTTTTTATGACGAAAAATATTTATATTTAAGACAAATAGACTTCTCCAATATTGAATTATTAGATTAACTAAGCATCCATCAAAAAACACTTTACTACCTCAATAGTGATATTTCTATTGATCTAAAACATGTTGGAAACCGAAAATTATATACGGTTCCAGAAGCACAAGTATACAACTTTGCACGGGAGGTGGTTGCTCCCTCTATATCACATCACGTTACAGGAATAAGCGTAGATCTATGGCAATTTGAACCGCATTATGATTATATAGATCTGCGTTGCCTTATATGGATTTATGCATTACCGTGTAATGGGGTGCAACTAGTGCGGAGGACAGCGCAATATCCTGGAATCCCATTACTTGATTCAAACGCGAAATCACGAAGTATTAGTGTATTCAATACTGTAGGTTAACCCTTCGTTAAATTAAATAATTTAAATTTTCACCCACTTGAAGTTGTGTCTCGCTACCGCGACACACAACTTTAAGTGGGTGAAAATTACCCATATCTGTTTGATTTGAGACTAAGCATTTGCGAATCTTGATGTTTAAACACTCATGTCGGTCCAAATAGCTGTGATTTTGCTGATGAAACGGATTAAAAACGACAATAGACGTGACTAGCTGTGCGAGGTTATAATTGATGTATACAGTGAAATTGAGAAGGTATACACACACATACCGGATATGTATTTGCAAGCCCTTCTAATTGTATTCTACAATACACCAGACAACTTTCAGTAACCTGTTCTTTAAGAGTAGACTACACTGAAATAGCAAACATCTTGATTTTATTGGGGTCTAAATTTAGATAGCACAACACAGTGATTGTAAAATATATATGTTTAACTGGGTATGGAAGATTGAGTACGGTAGTCTCAAATTAATCCGCAATGACCTATATGTGTGTCAATACAGGGCAGATGGGAGGGAATTATATGGTTTATATTATATTATACGCAAACGTAGCCTGTACACATTTTTATTTAATACATTGTATCTACAGTATAATATACAAAATAAAGTGATATATTCTAGTAGTATAAATTATGTACATTGTCGGAGGTGACCAGTACAATAGTCGTAATAGTACAAAAATTTAATAATCATAGGAAAAAGGGAGAAAGTACCTCTCCACTCACAAAACATAACTGAAGCAATGTCGATTTATACCGGATTTCATGTATTTTGACCAAATGACATAATAATATAAGCTGCATTGTATGTTGGTGTTATTGTAAAGCAGGACTAAGTTTTCACCACATAATGGATACATAGACCCATTGTCGCGTCAATGTTGGCCCACCGTCTTCGACGCTGGCCCAGCATTGACTCAACGTTGGGTCCGTGTATCGTGTTTGCATGAGTACTGCATGACCTCATTATTATCAGTTAACTTACCAGCTCTGTCACAAAACGTTGAATCAATGTTGTTTTAACGTTGATCAACGTCGTGGACGGTGGAACAACGTTAAACCAACATTGATTCAACGTCTTGTGTCTGCTGGGTTTACCAGCTCTGTCACAACAACGAAAGGTATAAGGCTAACTAGGAAGACAAAAGTGTATGTTCTACTCTGCCCTTATAAAAAAAGTAAAACGGACCAGAAATATGACACATCAAAGAGGATTGCCAGCTTGATATCTGAGAATAACCTGAATCGGATCATGGGAATAGCACGTGTTTTATTAGAAATAATGTTCATGTTCAAATACACATAAACCAGCAAACACGAGGCGTTGACCCAATGTTATTTAAAAGTTGGCACACCGTCTTCGACGTCGGCCCAACATTAAAATAACAATAAACAACGCCTCGTGTTTGTTGGGATATTAGTGGTATAGTGTATTTAAAGTATATAGAAGTAGCAATGATGCTGGAACCGTATATATACGTCTTCAAGCATGTTTTAGAGCAAGCGCAATATCATTAAGTTTTATAAAATATTTTTTAGTATATGCTCAGTTAACCTAATACGTCAATATTGAAGATGTCTATTTTTCACAAATATATTAAACATTTTTTTCATCATATGAACAAATGAAACTACAAGTAAACAATTCAGCAGGACTAGCGTTAACTTCACTATGGAGCATTAATAAACATAGAACAGATGGAACATTTCACGTCTGTAGCATAATGGTGTCGTTCGCTCTCTCGTCATTTCAATATACCTAAATGGATACAGGTAGGCTATTACATGTAAGCTATTAGATCCATCGCAATGGCTTCTCGGCACGCTTTCAAATTGATTAAATTATTTTATACGTTGAACAGATGACACATAAAAGCATACGAAAGAAAACTTGACTAAGCCATGTTATGGGTTAATAATTTGTGAAGACTCACTAAGCCCTTCTAGCGCTAAGCACGACTATAATATTGTGAACCATTTAAATGCTGAAATACTTTTGTGAAAACCATGTAAACCAAAGGGGTTTTTCAATTTGAAATCATCATAAATGTCCTAGTTAGCTCTTTCTGTTTTATTTGAATATCTATGTTATGGGTCTACGGCCATTATAAATATGTTTACTCCTACAGTGCTGGGATACACTTTAGTCGACAGAATCTGACGTCTGTTTTATTACCCGATCAAATCACTGTTATTGGAAATGAAATGTGTGCTTAAACATCATGATATGCAAAATTGTTTGATCTCAATTTAAGCAAATATGGGTAATTTCCGTCCACTTGAAGCATTCTACACATGATCAGTGGCAAAAAAAAATAAAAAATTCACTCCGATAAGCAGTACAAATTTACATATTGGGAGAATAAAGGAGTAGTCCACTGTGTATCAACAGCGAGACCAATCTACACCCAGAAAGCACCGCGCGTATTACAGAAATAAAGCCAACCGTCACCAGAGAAAGGCATTTGAATGGATTACGGTTTTTTCTCTTCTTATAATCTGATAATACCCCATTCATAAATCATAATAACATCACCTTGAAGTATATGCCATGATTAGCATTAAATTAACACGATTCATAAATGTCATTTCAATTTCTGCGGCCAGCTGTACGCGAAGTAAGTGATGGTTTGCCATTAGTTAAAACAGAACACATAAGCATCTAAAGTCCCACGATTGAATAAGCCCAGAAGTTAAGATGTAATATTTCCATGAGTCTCTGTTAGAGTGGTGTTTGATGGGAATTGTTTAAGAAGCAATTCACATCTCACAGTTAACGAAAATATGGCGAACTTCCGGAGGGTAAAAGGCACGTTCTGGTACGGATATATTTTCGCATTACATTTTCCTCTGGTGGAAAGCATTGAAGCATTTCTGATTTAATGATGCTCGCATTCGATAAGTAGAAGGGTAACAGACCCTATGTTATGTGTTTTTTTTATGTGTAGCTTGATATACATCAAACATTTCGTCTTGCCTATTAAATATTATTGTAGTTCATATAGAACACAGGACACAGGCAGGATGTTGTACGGAAGTTGCTTCCTCGACATGACGGCTTGTCAAAATTGATCATATGGATATACAGCCAGTACGTGGCCACAGGACCTGAGAAAGCCGCGCCGAACAAATCTGCACTAACAAAACGTTGAACCAATGATGGTTTACTGTTGGCCAACCGTTTGCGACGCTGGATCAACATTGGACCAGTGTATTGCGTTTGGTGGGAAATCTGCAGGCCATACAATCCGGCAATTACACCGTGGAGAGGGGGTGATTTATCACATGGAGTCCAGCGGTGGCCATCGGGATCGCTCCCGAGGCGTTGGCGTGACAGGCAAGTGCTGTCACAGGCATAGACATACAGCCTAGAAATCCGGGAATGCCCACTGGCCAGTGACAGATCAGTGTTGGGTCAACGTCTGCGACGTTGGCCCAGCACTGAGCCGGCACTGGCCCAGCGCCCGGATCACCTGCCCCACAGCCGCGTGCACAGTCCGCCGGACTCACCACCGGTTGGTCGTGTTCTGAATAAGCGAAGGTCAGCCTGTAATTGCAGGCTCCTTTCACCGCAGCCTCGAAACCGCGACTCACCGTTGGCCCGCTGACGGACAATGGTCGCAGACCCCGAGCCAAAGCTGATCCTAAATTGAGTGTTGGATGGAACACACGCTTGCCCTGCGTCGTTCAGGAATATTCATGGATGATGTGGCCAGACTTGCACTCTGTCCAGAATAAAGTAACAAGGCTATATATATATATATAGGCCCCTTACGAGAAAACACAAGCAATCTATTTTGCTAAGCACTTTTTCATGAAGATGGTGCCCTGAAAATAAGATGGTAATTTTAGTCTTCAGATGTGACGCTCACGCTTTAACTTGAAGATACGCTGCTGCTAAAAATAGACCGCTCTTTGCAAATATTGTCGTCTCGGTACGCATGGTACAGGTGAATATTAGCTGCGACTAATGAGAAGAATGTGATCCTATTACGGGTGCATTATATTCATCATGTGATAACAATTATCCTGGTTTAGAAGACGAAAAATAATGTAGCATATTAATAAACAGGGGCGCCAGCAGCCACAAGACGTTGAATCAATGTTGGTTTACCGTTGGTCCACCGTCTACGACGCTAGACCAGCGTTTAATCAACATTGTGTCATCGGGAGGTTCCTTGTTATGGAAGCCGTTCCGTAGGCCTCCTGTAAACATATGGGGCCTTGAATTATATAGGGCCTGTTTTTTTCAGAAGCTCCTACATTTTTTTCTTCTGTAGTACAAATTTAATTTACGCAAAATATTTGTATAATTCTTTCTACGATCCAGAACGACTTCATGCTGTGTCACAGTGTGTCATAACTAGAAGACGTTGTCATGTCCGTGCCTAAAAAGAAGGTATCGTGTGCCATAACCAGAAACGCGTTACTGTGCGGCATATCTAGATAAAGCATTGCCCTGTCAGATACCTCTTATTACTATGACAAATAAGTCTGTAATGACTTTTATTTCTGTCAATAAAATATCTGTCTGATACCTAGAAAGACGTTGTCGTGTGCCATACTCAAAAAGCGGTTGTCGCGTGCCATACCCAGAAAGCTGTTGTCGCGTGCCGAACCCAAAAAGCCGTTGTCGCGTGCCATACCCAAAAAGCCGCTGTCGCGTGCCAAACCCCAAAAACCGTTGTCGCATGCAATAGCCAGAAAGCCGTTGTTGCGAGCCAAACCCCCAAAAAAACGTTGTCGCATGCCATACTCAGAAAGCTATTGTCGCGTGGCATGCCCAGAAAGCCGTTGTCGCATGCCATACCTAGAAAGCCGTTGTCGCATGTCATACCCAGAAAGCCATTATGGCGTGCCATACCCAGAAAGCCATTATCGCGTGCCATAATATGTGGGTCACAGGAATATCACCCTGTTGCACATTTGCAGCATTAGTCATGAGGAGGACGCGAAGTGCTCTCCAGATAACAAGATACGTTTTCTTATTGCCAAGCTAGACCAACATTGAAACAACATTAAGTAAACATATCTTGTTTGCTGGGTTATTGCCTATCCACATGGTGATGCTCACAATCAGATTTACTGCTGATTACTTTTGTGAATGGTAAGCCTTGTTCCTGAGGCATACGGCTGCTAGCCTCTGATGATGCAGCAAGCACAATGTGATATACCTACATCATATTATATACTGTATCTTGTTTAAGCCTGAAGTGATTTTACTAATCACCACATTACTGTTCATCTTCAAAATTCATAAGCCGTGTTACACACACATTTGTTTTTCTATGGTATAAAAAGTAAGGGCTCGTTGCATTGTATTTATTGGTATTGCATTGCATTGCATTGCATTGCATTACATTGCATTGCATTGCATTGCATTGCATTGCATTGCATTGTATTGCATTGTATTGTATTGTATTGTATTGCGCTGAATTGCATCACATTGCATTGCGTTTTATTATATTGCATTGTATTGCAATTGTGTTGTGTTGCGTTGTGTTGCAATGCATTGCATTGCATTACATTGAATGGAATTTCATTGTGTTGCATTGCATTACATTGCGTTGTATTACATTGCATTGCATTGTATTGCGTTGCGTTGTGTACCGTTGCGTTCCATTGCATTGCATTGCATTGCATTACATTGCATTGCATTGCATTGCATTGCATTGCATTGCATTGCATTGCACAGGCGAAATCTCATATTAACTGCATCCATCCATTTCACACATTATTTACATTTTCTCATCAGATTACCTATGACATCTCATACGTTACTTTCATCCCATTTCATCTGTCTCTAGTGATATATTACAGAGATTCATTGCAGCACGGCGTCCTATCACACATTACCACCACCACCACCACAACCATCCAAAATACTACGCCCCTTCACTCATCACATCACTTGTGTCCCTCTCATTGTGTATAATCACACATTCACTGACGCTCACAATAGAAGATGTTGACACCTCACACAACCATAGCCAAGCGGCCGCTCTTAAGTTACAATCCTCCATCTGAGCCACGAATCCCTTTTGTCATGGCCGCCATTTCTCAGGATTTATCTTAGACAAATGTGTGTTTTGTTGCAGTCTGCGATCTAGCAACCATAAGATACCGGCTCAACGTTGGGTCGACGTCTCCCGACGCCATGCCACCGTTTGGCCAGTGTCTTCTGGTGGCTGAACCACGCCCTGCCATTGCCGGGCGGTAAGCACCGGCAAGGCGACGTGAGCGATAATTAGTGTCTCAGCCGCTCAATACACCGTAGTAAAACGGTAAATGAAGGATATCCATGTTTGTTTAAGGGCCATTTCCGCCACGCAGGAGGTAGAGAAAATGAGCTCTAGACCTTTGTACTGCGGCCCTTCCCAACAAATGCAAGACTCCAAACCAATGTTGTTTTGATGTTGGCCCAACGTCGCAGACGTTGGGCAAACATCAAGACAACATTGATTGAACGTCTCGTGTATTTCTAGTTATTGCGCACCAGCAAACCGGCGACTATAATGATGTAGCAGTGATGGGCCAGTTGAGTTGACACTGGCCCTATAATGAAGCTGCACAGTGCAATATTTGCGCAGGAAACCCCTCTGAACAAAGACGCTATGATTGTTAGATGTTTGCCCTGCAAGCACGTTGCCGAGAAACAAGGATATTATCCCAATGCCGTTTGAGTGCTGGTTCATCCTCTGCGATGCTGACCCAGTAGCAAATCAGCATTGCTGAAAGGGTTGGTTCGTTTGTACAGTACAGCGCCACGTACGGATTATTATCAATAATACTAGCAATAAAATAGCCGACTTGCGTTTTCAGACACATTTGACTTAGATCTCTGGATGTTATACTTTCGAAAAGTGATTCTAAAATCTGAGAGACTCAGCTGTATATACTGATATAGATATATGAGTGAGTGAGTGAGTAAGTGAGTGAGTGAGTGAGTGAGTGAGTGAGTGAGTGAGTGAGTGAGTGAGTGAGTGAGTGAGTGAGTGAGTGAGTGAGTGAGTGAGTGAGTGAGTGAGTGAGTGAGTGAGTGAGTGAGTGAGTGAGTGAGTGAGTGAGTGAGTGAGTGAGTGAGTGAGTGAGTGAGTGAGTGAGTGAGTGAGTGAGTGAGTGAGTGAGTGAGTGAGTGAGTGAGTGAGTGAGTGAGTGAGTGAGTGAGTGAGTGAGTGAGTGAGTGAGTGAGTGAGTGAGTGAGTGAGTGAGTGAGTGAGTGAGTGAGTGAGTGAGTGAGTGAGTGAGTGAGTGAGTGAGTGAGTGAGTGAGTGAGTGAGTGAGTGAGTGAGTGAGTGAGTGAGTGAGTGAGTGAGTGAGTGAGTGAGTGAGTGAGTGAGTGAGTGAGTGAGTGAGTGAGTGAGTGAGTGAGTGAGTGAGTGAGTGAGTGAGTGAGTGAGTGAGTGAGTGAGTGAGTGAGTGAGTGAGTGAGTGAGTGAGTGAGTGAGTGAGTGAGTGAGTGAGTGAGTGAGTGAGTGAGTGAGTGAGTGAGTGAGTGAGTGAGTGAGTGAGTGAGTGAGTGAGTGAGTGAGTGAGTGTGTGAGTGAGTGAGTGAGTGAGTGATAGCCGAACAAAATGAGCCAGCGTGGCCGGCATACGAGTGTATTGTGGGATATATATATATTATGCAAACTCTGGTGATAGGTACACTCATATGGCAAATTATTTTTCTAATTCTTTTATGATGCAGTGGCTGAATGTCTCTAACTGTGTAATGTATTATACAGGGAATTTACAAAGGAGGTGTTTCTGCCATAGAGCAATATAGTTTTAGATCATTTATTTAATTGAAGCGTCATTCTAGCGTCAGATGAAAAGTTACAAGAGCGATTTCGCAATCAATAAATATATATGCGAATGACAATCACTTTTATGCTATATTTCGTTTGGAGTGTGTCCTACAGATTGTTTTAAAAATATCTGTCACGTGGAAAGTGTAACAACTGTCCAACTTTCAGCAAAATAATGTCACAGTGTGCATTTTGCTATATCCCACCGGCCAGTCGGCGAATACTCTAGTACACATTCCCGATGGTAAATCGGATCAACATTATTGTTTATTAACAGTTATAGTAAACTGGACTGAAAAGCCCAAGCTGTCGCATTTCATCTGCCATCTGCCGCACGTGCCAAGGATTAGTGTAGTATACAAAGAAAACAATTTCCATAATATAATCTGACTATAGAGATCTTGAATAATGCTCTATACACTGAGAAACAAAGATTGTTGGGGCTTGTTTTAAACAAACGTAATGGATACTTATTCTTTCTCCGCATACGTATCCAGTACGTATGCGGAACTTGGCATGCGTATAATGGAGGCATACAGGAACCATTTCTGTTTTGCTATGCAGAAAAGAAACTATAAACAGTTTTATAAACGTTGAACAAAGGAAGTAGAGAATAATGCAGGCTTCACGCTGCAGAGACGGCCCAGTTGATTGGAAGCACGTGTCTGTTATATGACAAGTAGCCTTGACCTTCCTCATGTATAACTGATAGAATCAGAAGCTTGTCTTGAGCAGCTATGGCCAACGAGGGAATAGTAGCTATATTTTATTCCATCTTGATTCGCAATATCTGCGAGCTGACCAGTCTTTGATAGATCCAATCTGACAGCCATGGCTCTTGTTACACACGCATACAGAACTCTCTGTTATCATGTTATTATCTGGGTGGGCATACTAACTTGCAAGTACAAACAGCAGTAACTGACTATTGGTAAAGTAAGCTGTTACTGCCGTTTGTCTTTACATAGCAGGATATCCTCCATTTATCTTCCACATGACCAGGACCATATATAGAATGTAATAGAACTCGGGCAATGTTAATGTATATCCACAGACACTTGAAACGGATAAGTGATGAATTTAATCTCACCTTATATATATTCTTAGAGAGAAATTAAATTCATCACTTATCCATTTCAGGTGCTTGTGTGTTTAGGCTATTGACAGGTATCATCGCTCTAGGTATATTCACATTGTCTTTTTCTATATTAATTGTTTGAAAGAGCTAAATTCTTTTAGCTCAGTTTTGCTTTTAATTTGCTTGCCATCTTCTTAGATGGACCAACTTTGCCAAAATGGAAAATAGAAATGAAGTGTACCATTAGTAATATTATGACAAGCTGACAGGGCCTTGCAAATGGCACGTAAAAAATGAGCATATACAATGTTTACATACTAGTACACATTTTTCCAAACAATCTGCATTACCCTATTGTCCACCAGATCAATTTTATTATGCATATACAACATTCAAGGAGTACCACAATGTCAGTGTCTGTAGCAACCACCACTAATGGATTGTCAGATTAAATGCGTACAAAACTATTCTAGAATCTGCCTCATGATGATTGCAATTCGTCATTTTCTGAAAAAGCTAGCAATATTTACCATTGTTTTTCCCTCTGTGATTATCAACGCTTAGCTGAGCTCTCTCCTATTCCCTTTTCCAATAAACTAAGGTAAATTATAAGCCTGCCATTGTAACAATCTCACGCAGTTTTCATTAACCCTTTCAGTGCGGAGACCGTCTTTATACGTCGGAATATGACGTCTGCAGACATCACATTCTGACGTATAAAGACAGTATCCGTGCTGTAAGAATTAATATATGTATAGGCCTAATGGCGGTAAACACACCACCTACTTATTAAAAAGAATCTGAAAGAGCTAACTGGGACTTTTACGATGATTTCGAATTGAAAAAAAGTCTTTGGCCTCCATGGTTTACACAAAAATAGTTCAGCGTTATGGGGTTAAGCTAAGAGAAATACAATACAAAGAGCAGGAGTGGACTGTAAGTTGACAACTAGGAACCTTCTGACCACAAGGGAGTTTTCACATGTACATAGACATCCACAAAAATCCTCCATGCTCTGGGAGTGCTGGATGAATAATATATGATGGTGTCTCAAAACTGTGAGCAATTGTTATTTAATGACACTCTTGTACTGATTTAAACAGTGGTGAATAATAGATATCAGAGTGATTCCTTGTTTTAACCCTTATGCTGATCACGACTATTGTCGTTTTAATATGTTGTATTAGTCGCCCAAATCACTGTTATAGGGAATGAAATGTGTGTCTAAACATCAAGATTTGCAAATATCTGTGCTTAAATTAACAAATTTGCCACTTAATGTTGTGGATCGCAGTAGCGAGAGACTGCCGGTGATTTCGGACTTCGACCATTTCGGACCTGGTGATTTTGGACGCCTTTTAGTGATTTCGGACGGTCATTTCGGACGGTGTGCGGTGAAATCGGACGGTGATTTCGGACGGTGTGCGGTGAATTCGGACGCCGCGGTGAACTCGGACGGTGCTTTCGGACTGTGTGCGGTGAATTCGGACGCCTAACTTAGTAGTCTTTCTTATCACTATTTTGGTACTAATATCGCTAATTTAGGATGGTGATTTCGGACGGTGATTTCGGACGATGTGATGTATAAAAAACCTCAACAGAATACTCTTTCATATGACCATTCCTGTACTAATATCGATAATTTGGGACGGTTATTTTGGACGGTATTATGCATAAGGATACTTATGCAAGTCTTTTTAAAAATACAAAAATCAGTGATATACCTGTACAGTTATGATACATATGTACATATATAAGAACGTTTGTCATCGTCACATAGGCATATTATTTTATATATACAAAATATATTTTGATACAGATATTTAATACAATATAATCGAATTTGTCATCTTTTTATGCGCATCACACACCTTTGAGGTCCCACTTCGCTGACAACGGTCATACTTTTGTAGCAAAACGGCAAGTTTACTCTCGTCACTGTGGTCAAGATCATGCAAGCACAATTTTCAAATTGATGAAAAATATAGATAATTTTTATTAAGATTAGTATTATATTCACGACCCTAGCACGTTATTAACGGAAAATAATACAATGATATTATTTGAACAATAAATATTCTATTTTAGGATGTTGACTGTCATCATCAGCAGAAAAAGGGTTAATTACTTGCTGATAACGCGTGCCGTGATTTAAGACCCTTTACAGTCTGCGTGCTGCAATAAGCCTATCGTAACCTACGAATATGTTGTAAGTATACAACACAACGCTCCACTTTGTACTTGATTTTTCAACTGACCTGAATCGGATTAAAGTAATTTTTAATGCATTTAAATATCAAAACAAATAATTGACGTGGAGTACACGTCTCAGACTTGTTATCATGGTTATCGGGATGCAGAGGGTTAACGATCCGATATGTCTGCGCTCACGGCCCGCGGGTGTCACACATAAATGCTGAACAAGCATATTGTAAAGAATGCGGCCAGTTAGACAATAGTAGTATGCTTGTTCAAGCACTTCTTTGAACCCCTATCTACAATTCTTATTAGCATGATTAGTAAGTCACTCAATAACATTAATAGGCCCCAACGCTAAAATTTAACATTCATAAAAATAAAATCTCAAGTACTACTCGCCGTGCTGACAGCAAACACGAGACGTTGAAACAATTCCGGGTGAATGTTTGATCATCGTCTGCGACGCTGGCCGAGCATTAAACCCGCATTGGTTCAACCTCTCAATGGGTGGAGAATGAAATGCCACATGTGAAAAGAATTTACATGTTTTTATTAACGCTGTATTTGTATAGTGTATATATCTACCCTGTGGTCATGTCTGCTAGTAAGAATACCAAGCTACAATAGGGTGAAAAGTCAGGGGAAACCTAGTAAATCTAGTAATCAGTCAGCCCGTTACTGTCACACCATAACCTCAGTAAAAAGTAACGGTGTGCCACTTATTCGTAACTGTGTGGCATATAGTAGTAACAGTATGCCACGTAGTAGGAATGGTGCAACACTCTGTGCATTCATATGTCTTCCATCTCACCTAATTTATGTCGCAGAATCAGATGATGATTTGGGCATAAAATATTCACTCAAAATCAGCAGATATTTTTCATTGACTGTATGAAGAGAAAAATGGGCTATGTGAAAATTCGGTATGTCAGCACTCAGCACCGTTTCTAAGTTTGTATGTAACTATCTATTTAAATCAAGCAGCATGATAATAATTAAAAAAAAAGATCATTAACGTATCTGTTGTTTTTTTCCCATATGTACATTTTAAGTTGTATAAATGTTTAAGAAGATAACATACTTTCTACCTTGTTAACGGTGCTGACAAATACGCTATAACAATCACATACGGCCAAGCTATTAAAATTAGTCCTGTTTATTTAATCTATAAATAATAGTTGGAAAGCTCCAATTTATTTACTATCGTAATTCTACATTGATTGTTTTCCCATGAAGAATAAAAAAATTCACACTAAACAAATGTCCTTTTTAGAAGTCTCAAAATGTGCTCCAATTTCATAATGACCCATATGCTTCCCGCACCAAAACTAAAGATAAAATAACTTTTATTACTATACACTATACATTTTATATATGTTAATATATATCTATATTTTGTATATATGAAATGATGTGTTTATAAAGATGCCAAAGTATATTATATTGTATAAAAAATTAATAGTCATATAAAAGAGTACCGTGCTAGGGGTTTTTAAACATCACACCGTCCAAAATCACCGTCCGAAATCACCGTCCGAAATCACTATCCGAAATTAGCGATATTAGTACCAAAATAGTGATACAAAAGACTACTGAGCTGGGCGTCCGAATTCACCGCACACCGTCCGAAATCACCGTCCGAATTCACCGCGGCGTCCAAATTCACCGCACACCGTCCGAAATCACCGTCCGATTTTACCGCACACCGTCCGAAATCACCGTCCGAAATCACCGATTGGCGTCCGAAATCACTAGTCCGAAATAGTTGAGGTCCGAAATCACCGGACACCTAGCGAGACACAACTTCAAGTGGTTGAAAATTTACATAAATTAACTCAGCAGAATAAGGATTGATATTTAATACTAGTCTGAGACTAGATTATTAATTAAAACACGAAATCCCTGGTATCACTGGTACCGTACTAGTAAATGATTTAAGTTGCCTAAATATAGTAGGAATGGTGCATTCATATGTCTTCCATCTCACCTAATTTATGTCGCAGAATCAGATGATGATTTGGGCATAAAATATTCACTCAAAATCAGCAGATATTTTTCATTGACTGTATGAAGAGAAAAATGGGCTATGTGAAAATTCGGTATGTCAGCACTCAGCACCGTTTCTAAGTTGTTGTATGTAACTATCTATTTAAATCAAGCAGCATGATAATAATTAAAAAAAAAGATCATTAACGTATCTGTTGTTTTTTTCCCATATGTACATTTTAGTTGTATAAATGTTTAAGAAGATAACATACTTTCTACCTTGTTAACGGTGCTGACAAATACGCTATAACAATCACATACGGCCAAGCTATTAAAATTAGTCCTGTTTATTTATTCTATAAATACTAGTTGGAAAGCTCCAATTTATTTACTATCGTAACTCTACATTGATTGTTTTCCCATGAAGAATAAAAAAATTCACACTAAACAAATGTCCTTTTTAGAATTCTCAAAATGTGCTCCAATTTCATAATGACCCATATGTTTCCCGCACCTAAACTAAAGATAAAATAACTTTTATTACTATACACTATACATTTTATATATGATAATATATATCTATATTTTGTATATATAAAATGATGTGTTTATAAAGATGCCAAAGTATATTATATTGTATAGCAATTAATAGTCATATAAAAGGGTACCGTGCTAGGGGTTTTTAAACATCACACCGTCCAAAATCACCGTCCGAAATCACTATCCGAAATTAGCGATATTAGTACCAAAATAGTGATACAAAAGACTACTGAGCTGGGCGTCCGAATTCACCGCACACCGTCCGAAATCACCGTCCGAATTCACCGCGGCGTCCGAATTCACCGCACACCGTCCGAAATCACCGTCCGATTTTACCGCACACCGTCCGAAATCACCGTCCGAAATCACCGATTGGCGTCCGAAATCACCAGTCCGAAATAGTTGAGGTCCGAAATCACCGGACACCTAGCGAGACACAACTTCAAGTGGTTGAAAATTTACATAAATTAACTCAGCAGAATAAGGATTGATATTTAATACTAGTCTGAGACTAGATTAATAATTAAAACACGAAATCCCTGGTATCACTGGTACCGTACTAGTAAATGATTTAAGTTGCCTAAATATAAACTCCACAATCATTATTGTTAACTGAAGTTATGCAATTGAATTACACAACTTTTCCCTGATGGTATCATTCTTTAAATATTTGATAGATTTATTCTTTCTTAAAAATCCAATCCAGGCGTAAAGAGCGGCTTGACATATGTATTTAAGGTGCGGCTGCCATTCATTTTTATTGATTGTGGTGATATGGTACTATTCAATCTAGTGTCGTGTGTGGAAACAAGTGATGGGAGAACTAGCATTGTATTGATAGCTGATTATTTATTGTTGGTGGCCCTTTAAAAATATGTAAATGAGTTCATAAAATAATAAATGGGGAGGGTTAGTTACCTATGGAAGATGATAAAACTTTTACAGACGTTAATATTCGATTGCTGCGAATATATATCTGTCTATTAGTCTCGGACGAGCTGGACTATTAATTCACAATGACTTTGAGGTTCGTCAGTCAATTTACAAAGCCTGACCTGCCTACGAATGCGAACGCCTCATTTACTATTATACTGTTAATATACTGAGTGTGAAAGTGGAAATGAGTTTGTGGCATGTCACACTTGCAGTACAAGTGTAGAACCATTTATCATCACTGTGACAGTATATGAATTTGTTTTACCGCAAACAGGAGAATTGCGTGAGCAATTCTAATTTTGCGTTGAATCGTATTACATACGTATAATGATCTGTGAAAAAGCTGTATTTAAAAATTATCACTTATTGCTAGCGGGGTTTTATTTTGGATTTAATTCTCCAGCAGGCCTGCCATTCTTATTCAGCGACCAAGATACCGCGATTTAAACGCAGACGGTGTGATCTGTATCGCGATGCTCCATAGCATAAGTCACATTCATGTGAGTCGTATGTGTTTTTATGATTTCTCAGTCAATTCAGTAGTTGTAGCGGGACTAGACAATAGAGCTTTTACAATGTCATGGAAATCGGATGCTAATTGCATGATAAATCAGCGAAAAACATGGGCCATAGATGAATACTTTCAGCGCGTGACCGAATTTAGACGCCAGAATCAGACGTCTATAAACGACAGATTCTGACTTCTAAAGTCGATCCCCGCACTGAAAGAATTAAAAATGTATAGGGGCGGTTGATTTATAACCTAGGTATACATCTGTAGCGGAAAGATCTAACTAAGACGTTTACGATGATTTCAAATTAAGAAAAAATACTGGTCTTGATGGTTTATACAAAACTGGTTTTGGGCGCAGGAAACATATATTTTATAAAATAACTTGAATTCAATTGTATATCGAATGTTATCCTGGATGTCAAATATATTAAGGGTGCTGCTCACCTATATTTGACATCTTAATGTACACAATTTTGCTTACAATTGCATATTTGTACAATATTACTGTATGTATTTGTGTTATAAAGCCTAATAAATTATTAAAAACACTACTTCAGCGTTGTAGTGGTTAACCCTTTAACCGCCAAATTATTAACTCTGAAGTTGTGTCTCGCTGACGCGATCCACAACTTCAAGTCAAAGTTATTCAGATTTGACAAAATAGAGGTCAACTGTTTTCAAATATTGCTGATTGATGTCACATTTTATCTTTAACATGTTTAAAAAGTGGTATTTAATGTGCTAATAAAAAACCCGTATATATGCGGCACCGGCGGTTAAAGGGTTAATGTGACTTATAATAATTTGGCTGACGTGTATCGTGTCCATTCGTCTCTCTCTATGTGGCACTCTGTCAGGCGAGGCAGCACTTCACAAAACACGCCAATGATTACATTAGAGTCCCGTGTGAACCCAGCACACGTCCGTCCTAAATGTGGACTTCTGCGGATAGTGTAGCATTTCGACAGATTCTCTGTTCTCTCGTGTACGACAATATTACGTCACAAAGACGGCCAATGTTCATGTGTGGTACAGGGGTTACACAAAGCAAAACATCCGCAATATAGACGACACACATCATTTAACCTTTTCACTACCATACATGACGGAAATTTCCGTCGTCATTCGTCAATGAACGTAACCATAAAATGACACAAATTTTCGTCAAATATATACTACATTTATGAATTTTTCGTCACTTGAAGCTGGAAATTGCGTTAGCAATTCCAGCTTCAAATGACGAAAAATAGAACTCCTACACCAGTATATCTGGATCCTGGCATGAACCCCGGCCTGGAAGTCAAAGGGTTAACTGAATTTACCAGACACTCTTGTGAATGAAAATACATCAGTCAAAATGTATATTCCATTTAAGAAGAGAAATGAGTCGGTACCTTTTGGATTTTCTTCAGGATATTGTCAAATTTAGCCTATAATATGTGCACATATATAATAAGTAATGAAGGCTTTATCGGTTGAGACGACACACGCCCTTTATTTGTGGCTATCAGAAAGATCTGTGAGTCTATACAAGGAAAATAGAATCTGATTCTATTTTCCTTGGTCTATGAGTCGGTATCATATTCACAATATCAAGTGGGATCGCCATTGACCAGCTTATCCTATAGTGGATAAATGTGGCCTGAAACCTGTATCATAGATGAATTCATGATCAGGCAATTCATATTCTGCGTAATTAGATATAGATACTATTCCAGGATACAGGACTGGCGCTGCATTAGATTATGTCCCAGCAGGCAAGGAATACTTACCCAATTTCGATTTAATGTTGGATCACCGTCTATGACGCTAGCCCAACATTAAAACAACATCGGGTTAATTAGTTTCGTGTCAATGACAATGTTGGGCCAGCTTCACAATAGACGGTGAACCACCAATGGTGCGAGAAATATATATTATTATAGTATGTTTATTAAAATTATATTTTACATTTTATCATGAATTCAACTGTGTATACAACGTTATCCTGGATGTCAAAAGTAGTAAAGTTTACCTGCATTTTACACCCTATTGTACACAATTTTATTTACAATTACATATGTTTATAGTTATTGTATATAATTATTTGTTTATATAAAGCCTAATAAATAAATCAATGTCTAGTGTTGGCTACGTTATCACATATGTTTAAATCACACCGTGAGCGTCTAAATGTGTACTAAATGTGACATTAGACCCACACCAAGATATTTTGAGTTTAAATTTCATTTCTTAATTTATACAATTAAGTCGGAGACAAACAAACTCCTCTTAAAGCAATACCCTCCAAATCGTTCTGCACAAATTGCTGAATGTTTCTTCTAGTAATATATTCACGAACTAAGGCACCTTCATATCTAAAAAGCGGGTGCATTGGCTGGTTGTAAAATTCCGAAAAAATAATTCGCTTCAGCAATTAAAAAAACCACTGAGCCAGCTATGTTTTTGCTTGTTTTTTAATCTCCCTCATTAATGTTTTTCAGAAATAGTTTGAAATTGTTTTCCAATTATTAACTACTCATTAACGTTTCTAGAAATAGATCCAAAGGGAGCTTTTTTCGCTATCCCTCATTATATTTTGTTGTTTTTAAATCTAAACAGATAAAACAATCCTAGTGGCTTGAGCACAAGACGTTGACCCAATGTTGATTTGATGTTGACCACTGTCGATGACGGTGGTCCAACATCAAACCAACGTTTGAACAATTTGGGGAAAATATTGCGAAAATATTTGGTGACTTTTGAATAAACATCACTCGAACAAGCTACGATATATCGTAGGCTTCTGATTGGTCGAGATGGCCAATTTTCAGAAGCCTACAAAATATAGTAACTTGTAGGCCTACGAAAATACGACGGTTTCTCTCCTAAATTTGAAGGTACCTGCTTGATGGAGATTGCCATTCAGCAAAATCAAACACAAACTATTCAGATCAAACTCATTTTGAAGGTTCAACTTAAATTAATAAATAGACAACGGGTTGAATGAATAAATGAATGAATGAATGAATGAATGAATGAATGAATGAATGAATGAATGAATGAATGAATGAATGAATGAATGAATGAATGAATGAATGAATTATTGAATGAATGAATGAATGAATGAATGAATGAATGAATGAATGAATGAATGAATGAATGAATGAACGAATGAATGAATGAATGAATGAATGAATGAATGAATGAATGAATGAATGAATGAATGAATGAATGAATGAATAAATGAATGAATGAATGAATGAATGAATGAACAAATTAATGAATGGGCATTTAGACCACCTTTGTACACATACAGGCTAAACCGGGCCAGGAGAACTTCTTGGGGATAGTGAGATCACACTGCCCTCATGACACTGGATTCGAAATTAGAGCCCTTGCAGTCTGCGGCCGAGCACGCTACTTCTCAGTCATGTAGACTCGCCACAATATATATACTAATATAAAGTGTCATATACCATGTATACGTATACTCACAGCAGCATACGATGGCATGCCACATCGCCATCAACAAAAAACTGATTACATAACAAGTCAATAGTTACCACTGTTTGCCTCTTCCTTACAGAATAATGGATACTGGTGGTAGGTTTTACAACAGGTTTTTTCATCATTGTTTCACTGTACAAGAAAAAGTATGGGAAATGTATGAACCAATGAATGGATGAATAAAGCAATGAATCGATGATAAATGAATATTGTCGAATCGCGTTAAATAAGCAAACTTTTATTTTTTAATAATTTATTACAAAGAACATTTTCTTTCTAAAACCTTATCTTTCTTAAAATTATTTCGCAAAAATCATTTCTAGGAAATAATTAATATTATTTTCTTTACTTCTCATTTCCCAAATATACATATGGTACTAGTATATTATATAGGCGACATTTACCGATACAGTCGGTGTATTACAGACATGTTTTGCCTGCTGCCGATTCAAACTGAAGAAAGACTTATACTAACCGCCGGTGTCGCAAATATTCGGGTTTTCTTTTTTAATTATCTCATTAAGTACCACATTTTAAACATGTTAAAGATAAAATGTGACATCAACCAGCAAGATTTGAAAAGAGTTGACCTCCATTTTGTCAAATCTGAATAATTTTCACTCACTTAAAGTTGTGGATCGCGTCAGCGAGGCACAACTTCAAATGGGTGAAAATTCAAATTGAATAATTTGTCGGCTAAAAGGTTAAGGGACATGGTGTCGCAGAATTTGGCCCCTGGGGAAGCTTCAGAAAAAGGCGCAAAAAAGCTTAAGCCCAGGATATATGATAATGCTGGGTACGTGAGTGTGGACGCGTGGCAGTGTCTTTTTCTCCTTTTAGTATTATTGATCACAGGGCTTAATCCATCCCTCCAAGTCTCCCAGAGCTCTTCCTGGTTCCCCAGTAAATTGCTTCTCTAACCTTTGTGACACATGTCAACCTGATATCTGCTTCCTGCAGTGACATCACTGGACCACCCAGAAATGACAGATTTTAACTCAGAGTTAACCGTCGAAGCGCTAACATATTTCTATATAAAGCTTGAGACCAAAGGGGTTTTTAATTTGAAATCATCATATTTGGCTTAGTTAGCTTTTACTGCTTTATTTGAATACCTATGTTATGGGTCTACGTTCATTATAAGGATGTTACTCTTTCGTGCGGGGATCGACTTTAGATGCCAGAATCTGACGAGTAAAGTCTGTCCGGTGTTTGAAGAATTTAGCTAGCATCCCTGGCATTTTTACACTTTGGATCGATGCATTTGTTCATAAATCACTATAATCAAGATCACATGAAGTCTTTAAGTTTCCTTGATATGACATAGATTTTTTTAGCCGTAGTATAAGTCTACATCCGTATATACTACCAGATTGTTTTTCATGCTGATAATATTTATGTCAACTTGAGATATGTTTGTTTGATTCTCACTACCACAATGGATTTATATCTACATGATATTTACCTGATTCAATACATCTATCAATCAGCTACATACCACACCATGCATGCTCTAACACCGCTCTATATGGAGGGGGGCCTGGTGCAGTGGTTAAAGCTGCCTGCTTGGGAAGTCGGAGATCGCAGGTTTGAAACCCGCTCTGGCCTTAAAGTTTCAAAGAAACAATTTTTTTTTTCTCGCTCACTCGTAAAGATTCGATATTGTGGGGAGCCTCCGTGACTGAGAGGTAGCGTGTTCGGCCTCAGACCACCAGGGCTCGAATTTTGTATCTTGTGTCTGGAGGACAGTGTCATCTCACAATTCTCAGGAGGTTCTTCCGGGTCAGTTTAGCATATATGTGTACAGATGTGGCATAAAACCCAATTCATTTCATTTATTTTCCAACCTGATTTCTACCTGTGTCGACACCACTGTCACTCTAACTTAATAACAGCCTGGCTGCCTCAATACCACTGTCCCCTTGATTTAGACCAGTATTCTATATTATGTAGATGTTATGCTTTATTATCACGCTGCTATATCAACCCGTTATCTGTCTAAATTGCTACCAGTGATGTACTATGCAACTACTTACTTGAAAAGTAATCAGTTACTGTTTACCTTTGGAGACCAACACACTAGTTTTATATCAACCTAGTTTTAGCCTACTTCAGTACTACTACGAGCTGATGATTAGTATCTGCATACTTCGCTACCACGTGTTTAACATATTATGCGATATCCAGAGCCGGGGTCAATTCGTTTTTTTTCAATACCAAATTCAATGTCAATTCTTTATTTTTCAATTCACAAGTTAATACCGATTCCTTTGGTTTTCAGAAAAGTCAATTCCAATTCAATTCCAATTCTTAAAAAGTCAATTGCTAAATAAATTCCACCCAAGAATAACATATTTGATACACACAAAACAGCGGTATAATATAATAACACTTGATATAAAATAAAAATAATAGCACCTGATAAAAAATAAAATAAATTGTATTTATCATCTACATTTTATTTATTATCTTAATTTAAACATGTCACACCTACTAAGTTTTAATATTTAAATTGAGTTATATATTATAAACTTATAAGCTGAAACGAAGTAGGCCTAAGTTGATATCTCTGATATCCGCTTAGGCCTATATCATTACCACGGTCATGCCATCATTCTGCCAAGCCGATACCATCTCTGCTTCCACATCGCTGTCAACTAGAATTATTACCAGGTTGATTGATATAGGCATAGGCCTAGGCCTTTATCAATCAATCTAATAATTATATACTACTGTCAAGAGGTTAATTCACCACACATAATTTGAACAACGTGGGATTGTGTGGTCTATTACATTCAAATTCTATATTCATAATATGTCTACTCATGTTTTTAATTTAAATGTACTTTGTGTACAATTTGTATCCGCTTCAACGCTTATTTGTTGATCTAATCTGCCTCACGAATCCTGAGTGAGAGATCAGTTAGTGATACATTGCTTAATATGCAACCCAATTGAGATTACAATACACAGGGCACTAAAAAGGATCAAATCAATTTTGTTATCGCTCACCAATTGTCTCCCTTTGGATACTATTTTAATCGCTCAGACGTATGTGCACACTTTTTAACATCAAAATGTTGCCTCATATTTAAGTGCTGATATTCTTAATGTGACTGACCCAGCTATTAGGCATGTGATTGGTCGAGATAGGCATCTCGACCAATCACATACCTAAGATCCAGGTCATAGCTTTGAGAATATGGATCCTAACATGTAATTGAAGCAAATAAATATGTCTATCTTTGTTGTATATGTACCCCACAGTAAACACGAGACGATCATCCAATGTTGTTTTAGTGTTGGCCCACCTTTTACGACACTGGCCCAACACTACAACAACATCGGGTGGACCTCTTAATTATAGTCGATGCTGGACGGTCTTCCCACATTAATCCTTTAACCGCCGGGTTTTCATTTCGTATTAACACATAAGGTACCACCTTTTAACCCTTTCAAGCCTGACTTTACATTGCCATCTTCATCCACTACAGGCCGCGAATTGCTATCGCAATTCTCGACTTGTAGTGGATGAAGATGATTTCATGTGGGTGATAAAGTGAAGAAAATTGCCATGTATTGGTAAACAAGTTTCATGGAAGTATTCATTTTAAAACCCTTGGTTATAGGAAAATTAAGTCTGTTTTCAGGGATGTAAAATGATGCTTTAATGCATCGTAAGGGCTTAAAGGGTTAAACATGTTACAGATCAAATGAGACATCAATCAGCAAGAATTAAAAAGAGTTGACCTCCATTTTGTCAAAGCTGAATAATTTTCACCCACTTGAAGTTGTGGATCGCGTCAGCGAGACACAACTTCAAGTGGGTGAAAATTCAAATTGAATAATTTGGCAGTGAAAAGGTTAATCATTGAAGCACGACTATATTTTTAATCCGTTTTATTAGCAGGTCAAATCATTGTTATTGCGAATGTTTAAACATCAAAATTTGTCGCGATAGCGAGACGCAACTTTAAGTAAGTGACAATTTAAATTATTCAATTTAGCGCGTAAAACTTTGACCACAGTGCTGTTCGGAGACAGAACGCAGTAACGGCTCACTTACTGCAGTAATCAGTTTCTGCATTCATCTCACATGGCAGCATATTCTGGCTTTGAAAATTCAGATTGATCACTTGTTTGGAGGGAAAAGCTGCTTGCCATGAAATGCCTGCTAGTATGATCTTTATCTTTATCTCTGGCTGTCATCTCCGGAGGAGGGGATTACATGTTGAAAGAGGAAAGACGGTCCCAGGCGCCGAAATATTGGCTCGCAAATACATCGCAAATACGTTCTACTGTGATTGATTTCTCCAGGAAAATCTAGTTTAGAAAAAGGTTTTTCCAGGCAACTATATCTCCCTGTTGAATGGGACCATTTGTCGGAACCACCTTCATTTACAGATAAGCTAAACAGGACCAGTTGAGACACCCGATGAAGATGAAGTTTAAATAGGCTAACCCGCGCAAGAGGAGCATCGTGAAGAAAATTAAGCAAAAAAATATGTCGCTACCTTCGGATGCCAGACTTAAACCTAAACCCTAGAAATCTGCCTTTTAATCCTTGTCTGAATGTTATAAACAGATCAACCCTTTAACCGCCAAATTATTCAATCTGAATTTTCACCCACTTGAAGTTGTGTCTCGCTGACGCGATCCACAACATCAAGTGAGTGAAAATTATTCAGATTTGACAAAATGGAGGTCAACTGTTTTCAAATATTGCTGATTGATGTCACATTTTATCTTTAACATGTTCAAAAGGTGGTAGTTAATGTGCTAATGAAAAATGAATACCCAAATATATGCGGCACCGGCTGGTTAAAGGGTTAAGGCTCTCATTTACTTACATGCACAAATGAGGGCGCACTTCACCCACATGACCGGGGCTCATCCCACTGAACATCTCATTAAGATAATCCTAATTTTCTATGATTTCCATTAGAAAAGTTAAGATTTTTTTTTAGTCAATTATGCCAAAAAATAACGAGCAGTCGTTCCCAATTGCCTTTACCGAGTACCAGGCAGCTGTACAGCAATAATATCGACATTGATTTGGGAGAAAACTTCTTGCAGATTTGCAGCTTTGATATGTGTGGTTGAATAAATAAATGGGGCTTTGGGCCACCTACATGTATGTGCCGATATACAGGCTAGACTCATCTTGAGAGCAACAGGGGTTAAGTGGAGTTGTTTTCACACTGAAGTTACCTCAGCTGTCACGGAGATGGTAAGAGACATAATTATGTGTCTTGAAAACCTGAATGCCAGAGTGGGAGACCAACCCACGAGCTCCGACTTTACAAGCGTTCAGCTTTAGCCGGGGGGTTCCGTCCGACATGCGAGATAACCAGACCAATTACCCATTAAACCAAATCTGTGCTTAAACATCAAGATTTGGAAATGTTTGGTCTCAAATTAAACAAATGTGAGTCGTTTTTGCCAACTTGAAGTTGTGGGTCGCGGTAGCGAGACACAACTTAAAGTGGGTAAAAATTTACATTATTGAATTTAGCGCTCGAAGGGTTAGTGTTGCTGCTGCTGTGCTCATTCAATCGTGACACTCACTGATTAATCAGAGTATTGTGAAACGAGCGACCCCCTCCCCTCGTGTGCATGTTTTTTCATGCAGGTAATCTCCTGACGACTTGGATGTGAATAGCTCAGCATCAGGAAATAAACAAGATCAAAGGATGATTATACACAGCGTCTGGAGCTAAGTCCTGCCAGTGTTATTGTGTTATATCAGCGGGAGCCAAATGTATTCAGACAGTTATTTAGAGGGCCACCATTCAATCGCCAGAGGTGAGATGAAGTTTTTGTCGCAGACAAATTACTTATTTCAAACAAAGAAATGTGTCAACCCCGCTCTACGGCGCGCTGAAAAAAAATGTATTACCTGTTTATATAGAACAGTTCTTGAAATGTATTTTTTTATGCGTAGTCTCCCGAAATGATTTATTTAAAAAAATATTCCAGCTGTTTGGAACAGTGCAAAGAACCTACCCAGCTAACCCTATCCCAATGTTAGATCGATGTTGGGCCAGCGTTGTAGACGGTGAATCATCATTGACCCAGCATTGTGTCGATGTCTGCTGTTTGCTGGGGTGCAAACACGGAATCAGGTAGCCTCAACAGATACTGATAGTCACAGCTTTCGACCACCACAAATTACGGGACATTCCATCTGACTCTGAAACCTAAGATAGATTCGGTCCAGTTCTATAAGACCACTAAAGGTTTTATTAGAATCTGAGACATTTTATCTACACGTAAGCCTTGCTAACGCAAATGCCAGCTTCAAATAACGAAAAATATGTCTTAATGAGAAATAAATATCTAGAAAATTGTATTATTTGAATAACAAAATATCTTACATATCGCTTTCGGTTGTATTTCCTTTGGTTTAAGACTGGTTTGGAAACGTTATATGGGAACGGTTGAAATAGAAACAAGGAGATCAAAATTAGGTGACTTGTCTGAGAAGCCAGTCATCCACACATAAAGTTTGATTGTCTTTCAGTATATCATGGAAAACCCTCTGGATCAGCCCCTGCACAGGTAGGATGCAGGGGTGTCGGACATGATCCGTCGGCTAGGATGCGGGGGGGTCGGACATGATCCGTCGGCTAGGGTGCAGGGGTCGGACATGATCCGTGGGCTAGGATACAGGTTTCGGACAAGATTCGTGAGCATCTGACCTGGGTGGCGTAGCAGCCCTACACTTGACATGTTCTGGGCATGCCGGGCGATGGTGTGTGAAGGAGGAGATAAGATAGCGGACGGCACATCTGAACGCTCGCACAAATCCATGCATTACGTGTGGCTGCACCATCCCAGCAAACAACAGACTTCAACCAATGCTGTTTTAATGCTGGGCCGACGTCGCAGACGGCGGCTCATCATTAAGCCAATATTGGGTGAACGTCTGGTATCTGTAGGGTTATCAGTGACATGCGTTTGTTCGTGTGGGTGGCCTGGATAATACGGCACATCCAAGACAGATCCCAGTTATCAGATTGATGGATCATACACCGATCCCAGCATTCTACACTCCTGGAACAAAGGATTCTTGAACTTTATTTTCTGTATGATAAACTACAGAAAGCTTCTACATTACGTTCTTATGGAGTTCCTATAGAATTAGAGCTCTGTTGTAATATAGCGAAAGGCCCCACATACTTTCATTTATGTGTGGTAATATCATAGAGTTAGAAAGATATGTGGTAATATATAGAAAGGGTCCACATACGTTCATTTATGTGTGGTAATATCATATAGTTAGAGCTCTGTGGTAAGATAGAGAGAGAAGGTCCACATATGTTCATTTATGTGTGGTAATATCATATAGTTGGAGCTCTGTGGTAAAATAGAGAGAGAAGGTCCACATACGTTCTTTCCTCTAGGGTTATATCATTGAGTTAGAACTATGTGGCAATATAGAGAAATGGCACACATACGTACTTTTCTGTGTGGTATTGATATCATAGAGCTAGAGCTCTGTGGTAATATAGAAAAATGGTCAAAAAAATTATGTCCGGTAATATCAATATAATATATTTAGAGTTATGTGGTTATATATAGAGAAAGGGTTCACATATATTATTTTCTGAGTGGTAATATCGTAGAGTTACAACTCTATGGTAATATAGAGAAAGTGTCCAAATACAATTTTTTCTGTGTGGTAATATCATAGAGTTAGAGCTCTATGGTAATATAGAGAAACTACAGAAAAGTTTTAAGAAATGGTGCTGACTAATTGTGCTGATGTCTACGGCAGGACGTGATTAAACCTTCTTTTACCAATTTCGCATTTATGCGAAAACTACCTTCCTTTACCAATTTCGCATTTATGCGAATTCCACATGTGCACATGCATTAATTGCAATTCAGATATTTCATTACATACATGGTTGAAAATCGCCAACCAGAATGCATTTTTAATTTGTGCAATGTGCGCATGCGCATAGCTATGACCTGTATCCTGGCCAGGGGCTACTTCGGGGGCTCCTTTAAAAAAAAGTCGGTTTCTGAGGGTCGTTTTATCAGGGGGAAGTCGGTAAAGGAAGAGTGCAATCATCAATATGGACCTCTTATCTAAACGCCCCGCGTATAGTGGTGAACTTAAAAAAGGGTCAAATGCGGTTTATGTTTTCTCAAAACAGCGAGAATGCAGATGGAAGACAGACACACCGAAGACACGCAACGCCCCGCAGTGAACCACGGCGATAAGGGAAATCCTATATGCAGAAAACTTAGTAAGCACGCAAGCAGACCGTGAACTCACGCGAAGCTAACGTGAATTCGCTAAAAACAATACATCCTACTATACTGGACAATTGCATATATAATTTAAGCTGGATTGCCATGTTTTTTGTCTCTTGTTAGTATGCAAATACTAAAGCAACTTCAAAAATCAGAAACTGCTTAATTTTCAAGTAAGTAACAGTAAACAAAATACGCTCCTAGATATAAAAAAACAGCAACACACATACACTCTTAGAACAAGATTCTTGAAGATTTTCTGTTGTATTGTAAAATAAAAAAAATTCTATATCGGGGTATATAGTCTGAATACGTCCAGACTATGTGTGACCGACCATGTGAAAAGGTGACCCCCTCTGTATGTGGTATTGTTACAAGTATGTATCCAGCAAACACGACACATAGACCCGATGTTGGACCAATGTGGGCCGATGTCGTAGACTTATAGTCCAGTCAGGGTGAGGGAGTAACCTTGCCTGGCGAGCCCGGCCAATTTCATTTATGGCCGGGTATTGGCCACGGTTCTTAGTTACGTGACCATCATGCCTGTGCTATTGAGGCCGGTGACTAATTTTCTGGGTCAAGTCATAGGAAATGCGTCAGAGGGGAAATACAATACTGTGAACAACTCTTCATCCGGGGAAGTGACCTTTCAAAAATGCCTGAATTCGGGGATTACCCTATTTTCATCTAAATATAGCAACTAGTCACAAACATTCGCCACTGGGACATACCAGAGGCTACATGAAGCTCGGCCACGCCGCGTAGTGTGGCTCTGGGAACCAGAGTAGGAGTAACCTGGGGTGTTGAGTATAATATCATGGAACCATTCTCTCAACATACAAATGAGGGTACGCGTCACCTGGCGAATAACTGTGCATAACTATGTCTGTGATTGGTTACAGTCATCCGCGCGGTGCACTGTGGGGATCAATAGTGGCTGCCAATGGTAGCTATGCGCTTGCGACTAGAGAATATTTTCACGTTTGTGCAATTGTTTGAAGAATACAAGAGAACAAAAAATATCATAGTGGATTGCAATCAGTGTGGCCGAACTTAATTAGTGCGCGCTGGATGCGGCACCCAATTAGTAAGGCACACAAACAGAGACTAATTAGTGGTGCAGGTGGGTGGCGGTATGCCCACAGACTGGCATAGCAGGAACACGCCAATGACACATTCATTTTTGTCGCGGGTGGTGGCGAACGCGATTTGCTTGGCGACGCTGGTACAGGGCTGGCGAATCGTCTGCGGCGCTGCGTCAAACCGTGCGCCATCGTCGCCCCGTTGATACTTGAATCTGTCCAGTCCGGCGGGATTAACGCCTGTGGCGGGACAGCCTCTCGTCGCCAGATTAATGTAATGGCCGCCCAAATTGCTTGATCGTTAGCGGGGCGACCGAAAGCCGAGTGTCGTCTCACCTAATGATGATGTTCTCCAATTGGGCATACCGTTATTTATCACAAAGGGAGATGGGCCGAGTCCTTCTCGCCAAGGACACGTCCATTCAACGTCGGATCAAAGCTGGCCCAGCGTATTTGACGATGGTTAGATATTGAGCCGACGTGTGGGGACACGTTGTTTCCTCTGTCTGCATTGAATCCAGCGCAACGATGAGAATGACACATAAATTGCCGTGTTTGACTAATTAATAGAGTGTCACTAATTGACGTGAATAGTTGGGCTTTCCTAATTAGTAGAGGACCGGTGTAGCTACCACACATGCATTGTTTAGCACAGCCCAATCATTCAATACAAATTAAAGCATTGATCAACAATAATGTGAACATGGTGTGACGTCGGTCGTTTTCGTGGTATGTAGCGTGCTGTACGGTGTTGTGTGTCTCCAACTGGTTTGACCAGCTGCAGATTACCACAATGAACATGTCTTGATCTGACCCGACCCGACAGCTGAAAATAATGACACACAAAGCTGTTTTAATGTTGAGCCACCGTCTACGACGCTGGCCCAACATTAAAACAGCATTGTGTCAACGTTTCTTGTATACTGGGGTGACGCTTTGTTGGAAGTATGACATTATACATTGAGAATTAATATTGAAAGAAAGTATTGTCATCGAATTGTATTAGAAACACAGAGGTGAATACCAAAGGAGGTCCCCCAAGCATAACACGAGACGTTGGGCCGGTGTTGGCTTAATGCTGGTCCAGCTTCGCAAACGGTGGGCCAACATTACACCGCATTGGTAACTTACTACCGTGAAATATAAAAAATAAAACAAACTGCGCAGTACCGGTATGTTACAACCACCACGAAATACAGAAATGTACCCATACTTAAAACGAAAATCAAACAGACTACGCAGTATGTAACAAGACTAAATAAAATGTATGTACATTACCTATAATGATGCTCGTATCTCCAAAAAGAATACAAAACGTTGCATGTGCTGATCGACTGAGTGAGATATAGCACTTCGGCTGTTAAGAAGAGGAGGATGTGAGGCTAGGCCAGGGGACCATTTATAAACATCCAAACTTCGATATTATCTTTACTTTTTCTTTTTTCCATTAGAAAAGTTAAGATTTATTTAACTTTACTAATAGAATAATAGTTTTAATAAGAGCTTAGATGTTTAGTGAATTGGGACCAATGATTCTTATTTTGGAGGGTTGAGAGAATAGAGACTTCGATTTCACCATCGAAATATAAATTAAATAGCCGCGCATTTTATTTTTCATCAACCTGTTTGTTATAACTTATATATTTCTTTTTTTTCTGAAAGTGAAAACCATGTATTATAATTTTGCTTGCACGACAGCGACCTATTTTATCTACAAGCCGAATGATCGGGCCTCGCGCGTGCCGAACTCACAAAATACTGAGGAAGCACCCACTGCGTTCAGAGCATCAATGGTCGTGGTTGACCTAATAATGGCAGCCCAGCAGTGTACCTCCCAGGGATCGATGGCGGGGCTGTGTGTAAACTAACACATTAACTCACTGAGTATGGTGGACGCTCCGCACTCTAAGGCAATGTGGCGTCAGACAGAAGCCGGTACATGATTGTGTTTCTAGAAGGCAATATGTTTCTTGAATGACGAAATAGTAGTGATACATCTGATAGCGGCAGGCAAACAGTTCCACAGAATAGGTGCAGCAGTGACAAAGGCACGATCGCCGGCTGCCGTTCTGGAACGTGGCTGTTTCAGCATATTAGTGCTCTATTTGATGGAGTGGCCATCACACTACCTCAACTCTCCCGCGCTGAGATTCGAACCAATTGACAAAATATTTTGAAAGAAAATGTTTTCTTTTATCGATACTGTGAATAGATTGGAAAATTGTGTAAAATACAGTGTATTGAAATACGTATTATTAACATGATTTACATGATATGTCACCCGGTGATCAAGTCTTTGAGCTGAAGGGCGAACCATTTTATATTTGCAGTGTTAATTTAAAAAAAAAGGTTATTTAGATACTGTTAATAGGTGGACAATTTGTGTAGAAGATTCTGCCTTAATGCGTGCAAGAGGAGCAGAAAAAAAGTTATTTGAAAGACCCACTGCTGCAGTTTAATAAATATTTGGATTGCGAAATGTATTCCCCTGGTTTTCAAGGACAGCAATAAATTTGTTTTCAAGGTTGGTGCTATACAAATGCATGCTATACACCTTGTCCAATATAAAATGATCCATCCACAACTACGCATCTGCATATAATAGCTGCATGCGACTCTTTTTTTACTAGTCGCGTATGATTGAGCGCCTTTCCCTGGCAGGTGTGGTCGTGGTAACCCCCCCCCCCCCCCCAACCCATTCAACCAGGAATATCTGGTAAATCCTGCGAAAACAGAAACCTCGAGTATCCAGTCAACCAACAAGAAGTGCTTGTATGTGGTTTTTCGTGTATAACATCTGCCAAAGCATAATATCTTTCTGGGCCAGCGTTGTTACAACGTCTGCAAAGCTAAGCCGGGATGCGCCATTTCCGTACAGGGATTACGGATTATGAGTATTCATCGTTGTATCTATGCTGGGCCAGCGTCTGCGACGCTGGGCCAGCATTGATTCAACGATGAGCCGTCGATCCGTACCAGCTCGGGAGCCACGTGTCTATCCGCGGATGAAAGGCATCCATCACAACCCGCCTCCCCGGGATGTCGTCAAAACTAACAACGACTAGCAACGTTGTCCCAGCGTTAGGCCAACGTTACAGACACTGGGTTAGCGTTGAGGCAGACATCAAATACGTATAAAAACTACGGGGATCTGGTTCATTTTACAGCGACTGCATTGAAATTGTCCAATACAACATGATTAAATATAGCCAGACCCCTGCTGTGAATCATTGACGTGTTTATTATTATAACGGCAGGCTATTATTTATATCGGTGGATTATCTTGTTTATGTAATCAGAACCTCAGAAGCCACAGCCACGGAAGTAAGCCATATAACCTCCTTGACACAACCCATATATCGATTGGAAGCGCAAAACCACCTATCTAACAGATAGATATTAAAAGCGCAAAACTTCCTATCTTTTAGATAAATGGCGGAAACGTAAAACCACCTATCTGCGAAATAGGTATTTTTTCTGATTTTACATTCTAGGTGTTGCTTTGCCAATTTTGTATTATCTGTCAACTTTTCTAAGGGATACATTGATGGAAAATAGATTTTAAGCGCATAAGTTTAAAACACTAATTTTTTGGGGTTCGCAATCGGACAGCGCAAAGCCTCTAACCGTCAAGCATATGATACTGAAAGTGTTGAGCCTGCGTTTAGCTTGGTGTGATGGATAGCTACTGAGAGCTGGGTTTTACGAAGGGTTACTAAGGGCGCGTGTGGTGGAGAGCTGCGTGTGTTGGAGAGCTGGATGTGATGGAGAGATATTGCGATCTAGGTGTGATTGAGAGCTGGGTGTGATGGAAAGTTATTGAGAGCTGGGTGTGATGGAGAGCTGGGTCTGATGGAAAGCTACTGAGAGCTGGGTGTGATAGAGATCTACTGAGAGCTGGGTGAAGTGGAGAGCTACTGAGAGATTGGTGCGATGGAGAGCTGGGTGTGATGGTGAGCTACTGAGAGCTGGGTGTGGTAGAGAGCTGGGTGTGATGGTGAGCTACTGAGAGCTGGGTGTGATGTAGAGCTGGGTGTGATGGAGAGCTACTGAGAGCTGAGTGTGACGGAGAGCTGGGTGTGATGGTGAGCTACTAAAAGCTGGGTGTTATGGAGAGCTACTAAGAGCTGGGTGTGGTGGAGAGCTGGGTGTGATGGTGAGCTACTAAGAGCTGGGTGTGGTAGAGAACTGGGTGTGATGGTGAGCTACTGAGAGCTGTGTGTGACGGAGAACTGGGTGTGATGGTGAGCTACTGAGAGCTGGGTGTGACGGAGAGCTGGGTGTGATGGTGAGCTACAAAGAGCTGGGTGTGGTAGAGAGCTGGGTGTGATGGAGAGCTACTGAGAGCTGGGTGTGACGGAGAGCTGGGTGTGCTGGTGAGCTACTAACAGTTGGGTGTGATAGAGAGCCGGGTATGATGGTGAGCTATTGAGAGCTGAGTGTACTCCAAAATGACTCTGTGGCGTTTTTTGTTTTATCTCCACCCCTGTAATGCAGATTTTTCATCTTAGACTATCAAAAAAGACATCGCTTTGCCCAGCCGCCTACATACTCCTGTCAATGGGCATATCCGTGTTCTTCTTGTATTAGTGTCAACAGAGATTAAGGTAATGTTTATGTCAATTTCTTCACGAAATGATGGTTTTACGTTGATCAGATTATTGATTGGTTTGAAAAGAAATATTACGTCAAATGCAAAACCTCCTATAACTGTCTAATAAAATCATAAAATTGAAAGTCAAAAACACCTATCTGATGCTATTTATGTATCATTTATTTAGTTTTGTCAATACATTTCTTCAAAAGGTGTGAAAATAATAGTTAATGCACACAGTCATTTTAGAAAACAATCTTTATGAATAGTTAAAAGTATCCAGTTATTATAATTTGACTCAAAACTTCATTTTTTCAGATAGGTGGTTTTGCGCTTCCATTATCTATCTAAAAGATAGGAGGTTTTGCGTTTTACCATCTATCTGTTAGGACGGTGTTTTTGCGCTTCTACCATCGATATGGGAAAACTGAGAAATCCTTTAAAAACTACATGCATTTAGGTGTTAAAGGGGTCTCCATTCAATTACCGGGGGGGGTCTACAGTACTTTTGAAATCAACATTTTCAGACTAAATTTTCGTGTATGATTAATTGTCTGAAGGACATGTTGGAAATCAATATTTAACTGTAAACATTGAAAATAAATAATTATAATATCCTTAAAAAAAATCGAACCTCGCTTTAGTTGGCATCATTTAATAAATATTTTAGTGTGAAAAATGCTCTGCAAATAGGAAGTGAAATAAGTAATGCCTAATTCCAACATTCCAGCCAAAAATATTTTCAGGAGGCCCTTGACTTGAGTGAAAGAAATAAGTATCGTAATATCACTGTCATACAGAGAAAAGCAACATCAGCTATTTACTTAAATAGAAAGCCGTTACTGCCGTTTGTCTATACATCTGACATAACGCAGCAGCTATTATATAGATTTTTATAGTCAAATTGTTAAGTATGCAATTCATTTGTTATGTGTCATAACAATAACAGCACTCATGTAAAACAGACGCGGTGTTGAATTCTAATTTCATGTATTTTTTATCACATCTACATGATAATGTCGAAGATAAAATCACATGCTGGCATATTATTATGCACACTCCGTCATAAATTGAACAATAAAAAGGCTAAAGATGTTAACAACAGAAGTAAAGAGGGGACGTCCCAGCAAGCGTGGGACATTCACTCAATGCCGTTTCAAAGTTGGCCCACCGTCTTCGACGCTGGTCCACCATTGAAACAGCATTGGGTGAAAACACCGTGTTTGCTGGGGTGGTGCATTGTAGAGCTCCTTACTCCCAAGTCAGTCATGCCGGCGTCCCTGGTTCGATGCCCGCTGATCCTATACCTGTGTCTTGCAGAGAAATACTAAGTAATCTGGCTTATACTCTCTCAATGTGACTACGCGTCGAGTTAATGTTGCAAAATGAAATGAAATGAATCGGGCTTTAGGCCACCTTTGTGCACATATAGGCTAAACTGGGCCAGGAGAACCTCTTGAGGATGGTGAGATGATTGAGATGACACTGTCCTCCAGACACAGGATTCGAAATTCGAGCCCTGGCGGTCTGAGGTCGAGCACGTTACCTCTCGGTCACGGAGGTTCCCCACAATACTGACTTTCACACGTGGATGGGGAAGAAACATTTTTTGTTTCTTTCAAACCGCCGAGACCGGGAACAGAACCCCGAACTCTGGCGTGAAAGGCAGCGGTGCTAACCCCTACCCTAGGGCCCCCGCCCGTTAATGTTGCAACCAGTGTAATTCGCGCAGGACCACGCGCTGAGCGCTGCAGTTACTTTTTTAGAACAGAAGTAGATGATTTGGAGTATACCAAATTAATAAGGGAAGTATCCCTGACCATGTCATATGTTTTCATGTTTAACTATACAAAATCAATATATATTTAAACAAACATGACATTACATTATAATAAAAATATTTCTTTTCTTTTCTAAAGTTGCCTTATTACCGCTTGAAACTTCTTTTTACAAATGAAACATATTAAGCACGGTGTGAAAGCTTCGTGTTTTACTCATAACAAGAGATGTTTTGCTAACAATTACCAGCAGAAAATTGTGTTAAGGTTTGATGTGTGAATGTCCCGATAATGTATTTATTACGTCACGACACAACTAGAGCTCATATTTTAAACAATTTATGGCCATGACGAACAGGCATGATAATAAAGCTGAATAAATAATCTCACACTACTGAGTCTAGTTTGCCTGCAATGTCAAACGAGTACTTAGTGAGCTCTCAACCCATATGTTAGATCATAATAAATACGAGCTCACAAAATTTAAGCCTACACTGTATATTAATGAACAACATTAATGTGCTAATCGCTTATGTACATGATCTAGCTATAGCCGTATTTGTACATGTACTTCAAATAAGGAAATTTGAAGAAGAAATGTCCATTAAATTAGCAAAATTGGCATACACTTTGATTTAAACTGTACAAATATATTTTTTTTTGTTTCCGCTTCAAGCTGTGGGTCGCGGGAGTGGGAAACAACTTTAAGTGGGTATTGTTTTTATAATGTAGCGCTTTAGGGTTAACGTGCACTAGCAACACGAGCAAAACAAATCGACCCCTTGGATATAAAAGGGTGTATCTGCCACTTTGTAAAGTGGCAGATACACCCTTTAATATCCAAGGGGGAGAAATGGTGCGATTATCATTGCCTTTCGCATGCTATATCTCAATGTTTACTGTAGTTTTGCTTTTTATACAATCCCCTTGTTTTAGTCATGGTTAGCACAAAGTAAAACCGTGTCAGGTGCGTTAACCATTTAAGTCTTGAAACGCTGAAATACTTTTGTACAGAGATCAAAGGGTTTTTTCGGTTTGAAGTCAGTGATCGTAATTTATGTCTTATTTAGCTCTTTCTTTAAATATCCAATTATGGGTTTACGGTCAATATGAATATATCTTTATATCAGTGCGGGGGTTGACATTAAACGTCAGAATCTGACGTCTGTAGACGTCAGATTCTGACGTCTAAAGTCGGTCCTAGCGCTGAATCACGTCTATAACAGTTTTAGCTTTTATGATTTTTTTTCAAAAATGGAAGATGAACATTAAAGTTGGAAGTTTGACATTTAGTTTGATTCAGATTGATATACTTTTTTGAACAAAATGGAGTCAAATAATGAGGTTAATTATTAACGGGTATGTTGATTAAAGTTTCATATGAAGCCCAAATTGAAACAGATCCAGATTTTAAACGTATGTTTATTGTTCATTCATTTGAAAATCACAATTGCTCCATCAATCCAACAACTCAAAGGGCCAACAAAATATCCACATGTTAAAAACGTGCTACTAGTAGGCCCTGTGTGGGAGCTGATTTTTCTGTAGAAGGCAACGCCCTATTGTGCAGGCGATTCAAATACTTTTGCGTGAAAGTGTTTTAGAAAAATGCCGAAAGCAAATTCCCTCGGTACACTTAAGGCTAGACACCCGTATATACATGGTGTAGTCGTGAACAGAGCAAATGTTTTGAGGGTAGTCAGGGAATGCGCTCTGACCGCTCGTCCCGCGCGGACACAAGTGTCTTTATGCGTATTCCGGAAAAAAGTGTCGGGACTAAATCCGCGGATCGATGCGGCGGACTTGAAAGCTTAACCCGCCACGCCGTTTACGACAGCGCACACGTTGATTTGTGGAGGTCCTTCTGGGTGGATAAATCTGCCCGGTTTTGCTTTGACGGCGGGCCAGCGCTAAGGCGTTGGCCCGCCGTCGAAACAATGCCGGGGCAGCGTCTTGTTCTAGCTGGGGGTTGTCTCACTTCGACAAATGAGAGAAGATCACTGTGTTAATTACTGGTAGGGCCACGCGCCTCTCAGCCTTAGAACTCACAGCATGGGAAATAGAATAACATTCTATCTCCTTTGCTCACAGCATAGCGGAAGAAGTCTGCCCTCTGAGACGATTCTCAAATGAAATAAACCGAAAGTTGCGACCATCTCTAAACTTTTGAACGCTTTTAGGTGTCTTAAATTATGACATGCATGTCACAATTGGAACCGTTATAGGATCACCGCACACAGGGAACCTCACATAACAGTAGTAAAATGGTAAAACAAGGTGAAGGTGCAGGTTCAAAGTCCGATATCAAGTCTGACGACTCACCAGCCGACTTTAAAATTACCCCCCTGGTCACTGGACCTGTTCACTTGTGTGCCATTTCAACTCCATAGAGAGCATACCCTCCTACAGCTATTTAGGTGCATTGAACTTATACACATTGCCATATCTGTCCTACTGAGTCAGAGGAATGTGTGAGGGTACTCTGCTCAAGGAGACAACATTTAAACAATGTCCAAACATTGAGCACGATATTTCTCAGAAAACCCTGCACCAAGCGGGGTTCGAGACCGCACGGATCGCAATCGCAAAGCGGCACGCTCTAACCATTGCGCGACATTTTTCTTTAGGACGTCATCTTGTTTGTATTACATAGTGTGGCCATGCTAGTTGGAATAAAACTTATATTTGCAGATCGTCGCATACACATCTCATTTATAACAAACATATCACCCCTCTACCATTAGCGCCTACTATTAGTGGGTGAACATTTGCTAAATATAGACCTTCTTGGTTTCCTAATGGTCAATACAATTGAAGCACCTGGAATGTAGACTATTTTGCATTTGATATTCAAAAGTTGCATAATTTGAAAAACTGATAATTTATCTGCACGTTAAGGAACTTAAGCCGTATTCTACAACGTTTAGACCTTATCTTATTTATTCTACTATAATTAAGAGATTCAACAGATAAATTATACGACAACCAAACAAGTGTCGCATAAGTAGAATAAGTAGAATAAGAATAAGCATAAGTAGAATAGATCGTAACTTGAAACAAAGTTATGATCACAACTTCCTCAAAAATACAGACCCTCGGAATACAATAGTATCTGTTAGATATGTTTCCCTTTACCCATTTGTCATTTTTATTTTTTTACAATCAATGATATGGTGAAAGAACATTGTGTTTAAACATACAGATTTGGTCTCAAATAACATGAATAAGCAAATATGAGTGATTTTCACCCATTTGAAGTAGTGGGTCGCGGTAGCGAGACACAACTTCCAGTGAGTGAAAAATTATATGCGATAATTTAGCGCTTTAACCCTCTCAATACGGAATTTTTCGTTGTCATCTTTATCAACTACAAGCCGCGAATTGTTGTCGCAATTCTCGACTTGTAGTTGATGAAGATAACTTGAAGTGAGTTGCAAATGAAAAAAAAGATATCGTTATTATTAGAAAAGTTCCATGAAAATTTTCATTCTAAAACCCTAGTTGTAGGAAAATAAGATATTTTTCAGAGATGCGAAAAGATGCTTTAATGCATCGTGAAGGTTTAAAGGGTTGATGGTTAAAATAGGTTATGTTAAAGCATCCTGACGTAACCAATCCATCTGTACTGACCTGCTATGACAAACAACAGTAACTGCTTACTTTGCACAGAAGTACATACCACTATATGCATCAATGCAGCTGATGCACAATGATGAAATAAATGTAGCTTCATTGTCTATACTGGTCTTTGTTGCTTTATGTCCACGCTTACGTAACGTCGCATAATGTATCTTCTTTTATCATCTATATTAATGTTACTACATTGTCCATATTTGTAGTGTGTCATTGTATACCACCGAATCGCTCATGTAATAATTTGCCCTGGTGGTCCTACATTTTCAGCATAGAATCGTTGGAATGGAAAATGAGATCATTTCCTTAGCACAATGATACCGGACCATGAGTATTCCAAGCAAACACATTAACTCAATGTTGGTATTATGCCGGGCAAGCGTTTGCAACGCTGGCCCAACATAATGTCAATATTTGTACAATGTGTCGTGCTTGCCAGGTTTGTAGTCATAAACATGTCATGTAGTCATGTTTTATTCAGAGCTCGCTGGTCAATGGAAGCCGGCGTGACCACTTTTTGCATCCATTTCCAGAAAAAGAATGCCAGTCTCGTAAGCCTACATCTATTTACGCTATTGAGTTATACACCAAAAACTGTTTCAAACACCATTAGTAGATTATGGATTGAAAGTGACTGATAAGAATGGCTGTGTATCTGTGCGTGGTTTTATAGATTATGGACATCATATGCAATATGACAATTTAAACAATAGAATAAACCTGTCATGAGTAAATGATTTTATGAATAGTGTGAAATAATTTATGAAATTAATTATAATAAAGTAGCTATGAGTTAACTGTACGTACAAAAAATAATTAATAGTCTCATATAATCGGTTAGCACTGTTAGCAATTGGCAATAAATAACATTTAGCAGCCTTTGAGAGCATTAAATTTTACTGGTACTGATCGGCTCCATCCCGGACTCCGCATTTGAGATCCTCTACTTTCACAGACCGTAGGCCTACTCATCTTGAACAAACCAGCATTTCAAAGCCTTTACTGGCACGGATCATCTGCATTTGCTTCATAGATTGGTGTGATTCAAATGTTCGTGATAGATATTAATATAAGTAATATGTTGTTTTGAAAGGCTCAGACACGTTGTTTTAAATTTTCTATTGCTATAAAGATATATAGAAATATTTTAGGCCTATGTGATAGCAATTGATCACCAGCAAAGGTAATGTTAGTTTTCCTCATGTCTAGCAAACATGGGGTAAGACCTCCATACGTAATTCATTTGCCTCATCGGCTCAAATATTGTATTCCACCTTAATTTTAAATAACAGATGAATAACGGGTGGAGATTAGCTGATTCTTTCGTGTGATCTAATAATTACGTGACAGAGCAGAGCACAATATTTGGGCTATTGAGATCATCATAAATCGGGAATTGTTTATTTGTGAGACCAAATTCCATCTGACACACACTCGTCTACGTGACTGTCATCATCTACATGTGAATGTGGGCTCTCAACAGACACGAGACAATGTTGTTTTAAGGTTGTTTCACTGTCTGCGAAGCTGGCCTAACAGTAAGCCTTACAGCGATGAAATATTTTTTGTATAAACCATTGAGAGCAAATGGGTTTTTTGCACTTTGAAATCATCATAAATGTCTTATTTAGCTCTTTCCGCTTCATTTGAACACCTATGCTATGGGTCTACGGTCATTATAAATGTATAATTTTATCGGTGCAGTTGGATTATGTAACCCAAATCGGTCTATAGACGTCAGATTCTGACGTCTAAGGACGGTCATAGACGTCAGATTCTGACATCTAAAGACGGTCCCGACGCTGAAAGGGTTAAAACAACCCAGGGTCCACGTCTTCTGGGTTAGGCGTTTTGAAGTGTGCTGAAAATCTCAGGTAAAACAAAAACCTCATAACACAGCCCCTCGGGGGGCAACACAGCCATGCCAGGCCCCCAGCTTAACATCCATCTTACGGAGCACACTGCACACTTGGCATCACAGCTCTGGGGAACCCAGGCGTTGGATTATGTAACCCAAAACAGAAACGGAAATGGCTCCACCCCAGGTGTCAAGTACGAAACACAGACGGTCTGTTAGTGCCGAGACTAATCCCCGGGTTGTCATGGATACCTAGAAGTTGGCTTATCCCGATCCGGTTGATTTAAGATATTGGGTCGGCCTCCAAGCCTTTGTCCCAGTGGCATAGCAACTGGTAGAACAAGGAAATATGCGATAGTGGTATTATTCGATTGTATATTATGTGATTTAGATGTCGTTGAAGACGAGCATTTTATTTTTCACGGTACCAAATATGCAAGAGAAAGAAAACAATTGTCAAGTCACACCATTCGTACTATTTATTTAGACCGTAACGATATTGCTAAATGTCGTTTTCTCATGCAAAATTCTACTTAATCGCAAGCCAAATGTATATCTATGGCATTTTAACATTTTTATTTATTTATTTAGCTTTTTAGTTTTGATATTATAATCTGTGTCTATGACATAGCCGCTATAGTAAACGCACGGCTGACTTTCAAACAAAGATATTGTTTAAATAAATTTCAATTTCGTTATTTATTTACTTCACATAATCATTTACATCAGCAAATTTTCTGCTTTGAAGGACAAATACAAATGCTGAAAAAGGCTGCCTTTAACCCTTACCACGCTGAAATATTTATAGAAACCATGGAGATTTTTTTTCAATTTGAAATCATCATAAATGTCTTATTGAGCTCTTTCATTTGAATACATATGCTATAGGTCTACTACCATTATAAATATTTTAATTCTTTCAGTGCGGGGACCGTCTTTATACGTCAGAATCTCAGTGCGGGGTCCGTCTTTATACGTCAGAATCTGACGTCTGCAGACGTCAGATTCTGACGTATAAAGACGGTCCCCGCACTGACAAGGTTAATGTTAACAGCTGTATTACTGGTTACATTTCAGGGCAGCATGGTGCGCGTTCTATTAATGCGCAAACCGATTGACATCTGGAGTGATAATCACCAAGGACAACAGAGGTCTAAACATGCCGTCACGTCCAATGTGGAATATTGACATTCCGCGGCGGATATTTCTGGTAGGCGTAGATGTCACGCTAACGCAACGCAATCAGCTCCCAGGCAGCAATACCAGCAATCACGAGGCAGTTCACCAATGTCGTTTTAATGTTGGCACACCGTTTGCGACGCTGGCCCAACACTGATTGTTGCGCTGCTGAATTGCCCGTTTTAGGGCGGGGGCCCTAGGGTAGTGGTTAGCACCGCTGCCTTTTACGCCAGAGTTCGGGGTTCGGTTCCCGGTCACGGCGGTTTGAAAGAAACAAAAATGTTTCTTCCCCATTCACGTGTGAAAGTTAGTATTGTGGGGAGCCTCCGTGACCGAGAGGTAGCGTGCTCGGCCTCAGACCGCCAGGGCTCGAATTTCGAATCCTGTGTCTGGAGGACAGTGTCATCTCAATCATCTCACCATCCTCAGGAGGTTCTCCTGGCCCAGTTTAGCCTATATGTGCACAATGGTGGCCTAAAGCCCGATTCATTTCATTTGCTCGTTTCTTTTTTCGTCATTTGAAGCTGGAATTGCTAACGCAATTTTCAGCTTCGAATGACAAAAAAATATCACTCATTTTATGAAAACTAGACACCTCCATGATTGAATTTTTTGATGAGCTGACTAACGCTCACAAAATAATTTTGACAATTTTAGATTTGAAACTAGCTTTAACCCGTGTATCTAGATGCCTAGCATTAGAAGGGTTAGAAAACCGATGCCTAGCATTAAAATGGTTAGAAAACCGATGTTTCTTGTTGTCTGGGATGTCTGTCTTGGACTCGGGTTAGTTTGTACTCATCATTTAGCGTCATGCGTAAATGTCGAAAGTGAGAAAGCTAAGTATCTGCTATGGACTTTGGCATTATCAAAATTATTGTGGCCAGTCAATTTGTGTAGAATGACAACCGCACCAATCTAACCGGTCTGTAACCCTTTAACCGCCAAGTTATCCAATTCAAATTTACACCTCTTGAAGTCAATAGTCACATGCGTATCTTAGATTTTAAATTATACATTCAACCCTTGAACAACCAAGTTAATCAATTTGAAGTTTCACCCACTTAAAGTGCTGCGTCTCGCTGACGCGATTCACAACTTCAAGTGAGTCAACATTATTCAGACTTGACAAATTGAGGTTAACTATTTTCAAATCTTGCTGATTTATGTCACGTTTGATCATTAACATGTTTAAAATGTAATAATCGGAACCGGCGGTTAAAGGGTTAAGAGCAGGCTGGCCAGATTTTACATGCTGAATTTAACCATTTAAGCCATCACGATGCACCAAAGCATCATATTTGCATCCCGGACGAATGACTTAATTCCTAAACCTAGGAGGTTTAGAGCGAAAATTTTTATGAAACTTTTTTTATAATAACACTATCTTTATTGTTCATATGTGACCCACTTCAATCATCTTCATCCACTACAAGCCGAGAATTGCGTGAGCAATTCACGGCGTGTAGTGGATGAAGATGATAATGGTAAACTCAAGCTTCAAAGAGTTGATGTGGTTCGTAATGCAGCATATTCAATTATATTCACTATTTAATTATGGCTCACATGATGTTTTAGGCTTCTAGATCCACAGTTTTGCAATCTCACCATTGAATTTATTATTTATTTTTATTATCTCATTATATCTCATATAACTACGGTACACGGAGTTTATATAAACAGCCTAGCTTATCTAAATTTGGCAATCGATGCGCTATAGTATTTCCACTACTAATTATGTAACGGGTATTTATTCAAAATGGAGGAACACGTGGTGACTGCCAAGAGAAGGACATCAGTAAACACAAGAAGCTGAACCAATGCTGGTCCAGCGTCATAGACGGTGGGCCATCATTAAACCACTATTGGTATCGGTTTAACGTATTGCGTTTGCTGGGCCCAAGATTGAGAGACCAAAGACCAAAGTTGTCTGCTGGCGTGTGTCCAAACATTGCTTGAAAACCAGCGACATGGACACAGCATGAGATGAGCAGTTTGTTCTACTCCTAAATTTTACTTTCTCGTACAAAATGGTCATTTTCTCTTTGCATGGGATAAAACGAGGTACAGGCAGTTTCCCATTTAAAAGGGGTAAAAATCCGTTTATTTACATTTCCTATTTAATAAAAAAATTGCAGTGCCTATAACATTTTACCGTCGTACACTATGTGGTTATCAATGCAAATGACATGCTCTTAGCCCTCTCACTCCTGAATTTATCGTTGTCATCTTCATCCACTACAAGCCGCGAATTGCTGTCGCAATTCTCACCTTGTAGTGGATGAAGATGATTTGATGTGGTTTAAAAAATTTAGAAAACTGCTATGTATTGGTAAACAAGTTTCATGGAAATTTTAGTTCTAAAACCCTTGGTTGTAAGAAAATCAAGTATGTTTTTAATGACGTAAAATGATGCTTTCATGCATCGTGACGGCTTAAAGGGTTAGGATGACAATAGCATGCAATGGCAAACAGCGATAACTGCTTATTTCAAAGAGTATGCAGTTACTGCTGTTTGTCTTTAAGGACAGAGTTTTATGCATAGCATTGTAGATATATGTAAACTGTTGAAAAGTCATTTATTTTGCACAAAGGCCCGATTGGGTATGAGGTGTATTTAAAAATAAAACTGATTGATTGATTGATTGATTGATTGATTGATTGATTGATTGATTGATTGATCGATTGATTGATTGATCGATTGATTGATTGATTGATTGATTGATTGATTGATTGATTGATTGATTGATTGATTGATTGATTGATTGATTGATTGATTGATTGATTGATTGTTTGATTGATTGATTGATTGATTGATTGATTGATTGATTGATTGATTGATTGATTGATTGATTGATTGATTGATTGATTGATTGATTGATTGATTGATTGATTGATTGATTGATTGATTGACACTTACCTCAGATTCCTCGCTGGTGAGGCTGAAGTCGCTGAGATGGTGACGGTACCTGTTGCGGTATCCACCACCCCTATCTCCCCGGTGCTGGTATCCGCCAGAGGTCGAGGCTATTCCATCGGAATCTCCTCCAAGAGAAGTCTCTGTCCGCAAAAGAGCTGCCGTGCGAGGCTCCATCGTGATGTCACAACAGCAGCACCCCTGCCCTGTGGACGCGTCATAGCCCTAGTCTTAGGCCAGCACGTCACCTCCGAGCTCAGGGGGCCGGGGCGATGACGGAACACTTGTTAGCAGTGTGAGGTGCTAATCCAGCCCGATCACGGCCGCGCCATAACAAGGCAGTAATAGATGCTTCACAAAGACGAGCGATGGACGACCACCACCAGAAGCAAGTCTGGTTTGCCAAGGTGGACACTGTGTATAGATGGGGTGAGGGGACGATGCACTGTCCGGTGTCCACTGCAGCAGTAGTCAGCATGTATGTGAGAGGCCCGGACCCGGCACTGAATTAGTAGATATGCACAAGCGAGGAGTACTGCAGTGTGTTGTGTCCTTACTTTATGAGCCAGCGTGCCCAGCCGGAATCCTGCAAGCCAGCCATCTAGCCATCCAGCCAGCCAGCCAGCAGCCGATGTCTACAGCTATACAGTTCTACCATGGGCCCCGCTCTCTGCACCAGAGCCAGGCATTCCACCAGCAGGCTTACCATCTACTCCACCACCGCATGGCGCTCCCAATCTACTCTCACACCTAACAAACTTCTACACAATGCTGGCGTAATGGTGTCCCGCCGTCTGTGACGGCGGGCCACCATTACGCCAGCATTGTGCTAATTACTTTTACGCGAGTTATCAGCAGTTTCTCTGCAAATTTAAGAAGTTGAACCAATGCTGATTTAATGCTGTGGCGGCGTTGCAGACGGTTGCCCAACATTACACCAGCATTGGTTCACCTTCTCGTGGCTGGTCCATGAGTCCAGCAGCAACTAGAAAAGAAGCTGCAAGTGGAGAGTTTAACCCCCTGTACATCGGCCGTGTTGAGCAGACCGATTCTTAGCTGGCACCTCAGGGCAAGAACAACTCCAGCCTGGGCACGTGTTTACATCTTCCCCTGCTTAGTCTGCACGGCCCACCACAGCCGACCACCTGCTGAGTTTTCAAATTGGAAGAAAAAACTGGGCCGCAGTTCCGCGCGCGTTGTAAAATCGAAATGGTATTAAAATGTTTGACATGCCATTGCAATCAATAAAGCAGGTTACAGGGCGACAGAGACCGCCTCGAGCAGATGGACGTCTGCATTACCGTACATCATCTTGTCGCGATCACAAGGTTGTGCAAAGGTTCTATTTGTCCTAATTTTACGCAAAATACCACAAAAAATAGTAAATCCTCTCTTAATCACGCGAACTAAAAATGCTAGATCATCATGATTATCATCTTGTAGAGATCACAAGGTTGTATTTTTCCTAATTTTACGCAAAATCCACTCTTGCCGTAATGCCACAAAAAATTGTAAATCTTCTCGTAATTAATTGAAAGAAAATACTAAATCAACACTTTTTTCAATGCACAAATGTGCAAATGATAGCCCTATACAACAGAATTAAACTGCGGTGAGATTGCCATCTGTTTCGCAAAAAATAAACCTTGCTAATTCATTTCGTAGCGGCACAAAATGGGAATATTCCCGCCATTCACAACACTTTTGGTTTAATTTTCGTAACTGTTTACGGTGGCGTAAATATCTCGGGTTCACCGTAAATAGCGGTATATCGGCCACATATAGTGAGAGGTATTGCCCACGATGGGGCCATGTACCCTGACGACATCGTCTTCCCTGCAAGCCAACCTCAGCAGCCATAACATCACCGGACAGCCGTATACATCGACCCGCCTGTGGGGACAGAGCGACGACAAGGCAATTAGATGCGGCATTATGTGCCACACCAAGGCGACTTTACCCACGCAAATGCCGCGCGGTCACTCTCACGCGTTATTTTTTCACTTCTTGGCGGCACCGCGAGCGCGGTGCCGCCGCGAAGTGAAAAACCGCGTGATTCCGGTGAAGTATGCCGTCGGCCTGCGTCGCCAGGCCACACGTGCTTTCGGGGAGCACTGCAGGAAACGTGGCATAATGCCTTTGTCTCCAGCGATGGACGGCGACCATGGACTGTCGCTACAGCCTCCATCCTGGGCGGGTGGAGGTATGTAGATTATACAAGTACACCCCATACACACAGTGGCACACATATTCATTTAGTTGCGTATGATATATGCCGGGCTGAGGACATAAGCCAGCAGGGGATGGGATGTTAGGTCGAGACAGGTCGTGGGGCCTGGCTCACTAAATAGGCCTATACCACGATTAGTCAAAACAAAGATTTAGAACCCAAGTAATTGATCTAAGTGAGACGCCCACTATTATACTTTGTGTTTTGTTTTGTATCATCCAGTCATTGCCAGCAATGACTTCAAATTATGTCAATAAAACATCTATCAATCTATCCATGTAGCAACCAATAGTAACTGCATATTTTTTGTCTTTTTATGACAGTATTATAATGCCTTACAAAGCCAAAAGATAGTAGCTGTATACCTGTTTGTCTTTATAGGACAGCATTATACTTTCCTACAAAGCAAACGGTAGTACTTGTATATCTTCTTGTCTTTATAGGAGAGCATCATAATGCTCTACAAATCAGAAGGTTTACACGAAAAAGAAGCAATTACTGCCTTTCGTCTTTGAACGGCCTTACATAGCATATGCTCGTATTGAGATTCAGTAATATTAATAAATGATATATGTTTATCCTATCTGAATTTCATCTTGTCTGAGACCGATAAGTATGTGGATTATGTTATATTCTTATTTTTGCATTCGCTAGATAATTTGGTCGTGTCTTAGTCTGATAATTATAATTTTTATATAATCTCGGGTTATTTATTAATTATATTACTGTCTGAGATTAGTTTTATCTCAAGTCTCCATAGTTCATCTAAAAAGGTGCAAATTGGTTTTAATACAGTCAAGCTGTATGCGAGATTAACAGCGATCTTTGATTAAATGAATTCACCGTAAAATACTTTGAATAAAGTCACATTTATGAGTTTGTCAAGTGTTATATATTCAAAGTATACTGAAAATGGATATTAAAACAACCTAAATAAAATAAGTTCGAGACCAATAATAAATGCTTTTGTTGAAATTTTTGTGTTAAGCTCGTCTCCCTTGAATCTTACAGGATTATCCACCATGCACATTGTGTGATTGAATAGTTCATGTCATTTTATCACATGAATCCTGTCAGTTCGGGGATCAACTTTAGACGTCAGAATCTGACGTCTAAAGTCGATCCCCGCAATGAATGAATAAAATATTTATAACGGCCTTAGACCCATGACATAGAAATTCAAATAAAGCGAAAAGAGCTAACTAACATTTATTTCGAAATTTATTTCGATGGTTTCTAATTGAAGGAAACCCTTTGTTTTCATGGTTTATATAAAACATATTTCAGCGCTTTAAGCTTTGTTATTTTAAGAACAAAGGTCGACCCAGCAAACACAATAAGTTGACCTATTGTATGTTTGATGCAGCGTCCCATCTTATTCAAAGAGACACAACATATTATACACAAGTTGTGGCATTGAGATACTGTGTTATGGGTGCAACTTACGAGGTCATTGAAACGATTTATCGATAAATTTTTGCATGTCTACAGAAGAGCTATGTATGTTGTTTTCCTTTAAAAACAAAACTAAATCCATAATTAATATTCCATAAAAAGTCAGAACACATCGACAGAGATTAATAAATTGGGTTGGGGGGATTTTTAATCAATTGCTTCACTGGCTTGATAATCAGTTTTTGGAATGTTCATGATGAAATACAATGTATCTCAGATTATACACAGGGAGGCGGTTTCCGTTTGGTTCAAAATAACTGTTGACACCATAGCGTACGTTGCCTTGCGGCAGGTGGTCCTCATAGCCTGCGTTGCCTTATGGCAGGTAGTCCTCGGAGTGGCAGTTGAGAAATTATCATATAACACCCATGCGTACTCGAGCGCGAATAGAACGCGAAAATGATCAAATAGACTATTTTACAAATTATCAATACCAACGTACTAACATCAACCTCAGTACCTATATATAAGCAAGTATTTGTGTATTAATTATAAACATAGGTGTGTCCTTATTTTTATGTCCATGGCAAACAACGCCTCGGTGGAGAAGGTCAAACAGTATATCCACGATGGGCCTGCGTCAGCCCAACGCCGCGCCAATGTTGAGCTTTTTCACATGAATCAGGTACGCAATGTGGACCACGGTTAATATTTGCGCGTCACATATCTCAGATCGCATGGACGATCATTAATAACGCCTAAACGGACCGGGATCAGCGGCGGGTGAGTGCTGGGTCAGCGTCGCAGACGCTGGCCCAGCACTCACCCGCCGCTGTCCCAATCCTTCTATTTGACGGAGACAGGCCGGCGGCAAGGCACGGCTTTCATGTCCAATAATAAACCAGTGTACGTGTTTGCACGGCGGATGATTTATTTGCTTTATTACCTTTGTGGGTTTTCAAAACAGAGGTGGACGGTTTACACGGCGGAAAAGGATTGATTGAGCGTTCTGCTATGTCCTCTTAGCACAGACGCGGATAGACCGCGCGGTAGGAATTGCGCCGCACGATTGCTATTATCAACCTTCTGATTCGTGACATTTCCGCGATGACTTACAACCCAAGAATTAGAATACAGCGCTTCACCCGGTCTCCACTGTTTCAGATTTCGAGTGATTCGTAAATTGTTCCTGGCAAAAGATATATATGCATTCAGATCCTATAATCATTGTTTTTCGTCAAATGATTAATCTGTTCTCGGAAGTTTCTACAGGCTGTATATCAAGCATTTACCATGTTTGAAATACACCGGTGACGTCAGTCTATTTTTAAAACAGTAGATTCAGATTTTTACATTGGCGCACAATATAAATATTTCTGCATGGCACTGCATGACTAATGTACTATAGTTAACCATGCTGACTATAAAGATCATATTTCCTATATCAAATCTTGTACCTATGTTATAGATCTATTTAAAGTCGATGAAAGAACTCAATTACGATAGATTCGTAGATACGAATATCCTCGGCGCTGCGCGCCTCGTACATTCGGATCTACGAATCTATCGAATTTCGTACCTGTCCTGAGTTTTTGTGTATGAATTGCAGTGGCAGATAGCAAATTCCATGCGTCTGTTCAGAAGTTTTCACCGCGTAAACATAACGTTTATGAGTAGCGGATGTCACGTCATGGTAAGTTCTATTGGCTTCGATAATTAACTCTGTCAGAAAGGTTATGGCTCTGGTCTTGTTGGTGGGTCTCTCTGTCAGTCTCCCCGTTGGATCACCTAAAAAGTAATGAACGGATGACTCATTTTCCATTAATCTTAGCGTATGCAGTTTTATAAAAACAACAACCTATTTATGGTCCTTAATTGGCATAGTTCATTTCCGGAGAAGCCTCATCCGGACAATCCACAGCTGAAAATCAAGATATGAGATCAGCGATAGTCACCAGGTATATAATATGAGGACCCACTAGACCCCTCTCCAGGGATGTCTATTTGGACATGAGTCTAACTATAACTTTCACCATGCATTAACCAGTCAAGTTAAAAATGATTTGCGTTCCTAAATAACTTGATTCAAATTTAATAAATTATCATATCTTTATTCTAACTTTGCATACTAAAAACAACTTTAAACTTCCACTTTTGTCGAAATGAGAGAGGAACAGCAAACACTTCCTACTTTATCGACGTGAAAGTTACAGCGTAGTAATTTAGTGGCATTGGAAACCCCCTGTGATTGTTTCTTATAAGGGTGAATCATTTATTACCAGGGGGGGGGTAAGGTTTTTCTATCTTCAAACAAGAAAACATAACATTTTTTTCTCTCCGATCAAAAACAAACAGTTTTTTTCCTGAGATGTCACAGACAAACTTTTTTTCCAGGACATGTTTAAAGAATCATTCAACTGCGAAACGGACATGCGTGGGACGGTCACGTGTAGGCATACAGTAGTCTATAGAGTACACGCTGACGCAATAATATCAGCAACTAAACTGATTACAAGATACTACTCAAACGATACATTGTCCCTATGCTGTTTTAATGTTAGACCAACGTCTGCGACGCTGGCCGAATATTGAACCAACATTGGTGGAGTGTACAATGTTTGAGGGAGAAAAGCTGTCATGTCAATACACATTCTGAGAGCCAGCTGTTTCGCAATCCCCGCAGTAGCTTGCAAACCCAGCGCCCAGCTAAGAGCCAGGTCGAAGAACTTTGAGCTTTTGTGGAATTACTAACTCATAGATGTCGCTCAAGTATATAATGACTTGCTACGATTTGGGAGCCTGCTCTTAATGGGGCAGTGGGTATGAAACGCATATCTTAGTATTATTATGATACAGGGCCTAGGCCTACCCACAGGCTATATTGCATTTTGGGGGACCCATGTCCTGCAAGTTTTAACAGTTGACTAGACCTATGATTCCAAAAATTAAAAGGCAGGTGTTATTTCTCATGCTCATTCCAGTGTGCCGGTATAATACCCATGCAGAATACGGAGTTCTCTCATACGTGTTGGCTCTATCACTGAAGTTAAGCAACGTCGCGCCCTGTTCAGAGAACCACGTAAATCAGATGGGTCTTCAGTGTGAGCTAGAGTTGGACGTAAAATAACCTCAATGGACGTAGGCGCAGTTTCCATCCGGCGAGACCCCAGAAAATTCACAATGTGTGAGTACTTGGTACATAAGGCGAATTTGCTTGGAAAGAAAAATAGCTTGATGCGCCTCAATGGCAGCTCAGCTGTTTATCTCCCAGGAGACTGAATTGGAATTTGAATGATAACAGGCCTTGCTAAGTTACTCTCGATGTGCAGTGCCCTGAACGACCTCCCGTTGGATACATGCGCTATATAAGATTTCATTCATTCATTCATTCATTCATTCATTCATTCATTCATTCATTCATTCATTCATTCATTCATACGCATTAGACGTTTGACCAAGCAAAGCGAAGGAATTTTTGCGTTTCTTTGGCAGTTTCTGGCAGATTTGGAAAGATTTGCTGGATGTCAACAATCTATTTTTCTCTTACAGATAAATGAACAAATGATTTTTTTCCCACACTCTATGGAGCAAACTATTTTTTTGCCAATTTTGTGAACAAACTATTTTTTTACGAGAAAAACATACCCCCCTTCCCCCCTGGTGATAAATGGCCAACCCCTAATGTATCTAATTCATACAGTAGTTATTATTGTTAGAATCATTCTTATAATTGCTGCGAAAATAAATTATATAGGAACAGGTGTGTATCTTTAATCATTTCTTTAGACGTCAGAAACTGTTTGCATACGTCAGATTCTGACGTCTGAAGTCGATCCCCGCACTGAAAGAATTAAACATATATATCTATATGGCTGTAGACCCATGACATATAGGTATTCAAATAAAGCGGAAAGAGCTAACTAAGACATTTATGCTGATTTCAAATTGAAAAAAATCTTTGGTCTCCATCGCTTATACACAAATATTTCGGCGTTGTAATGACTAAGCATCAACTAATCTTGCTAATCTTGCAATCTTGTACACGATAATGAATGACAAATGACTATAGTGTCGTGCTTAGTATTTCGTGATGCCTCAGAGCACGAGCCGCTGATAATTTGAATGTCATGATTTTGCACAGCATTGTGTGATCAAGAAAAAACATGAGTTCTGTCATCAGCTTAGCTGTTTGTTTTATTCCACACGAAGCGTGCGCTATAATCATTTGGTGTGGTACAGAATTAGACACTGCATACTAATGCCATTTGATGCCAGACGTCACAATGGCCTGTCGTAGGCCTACTGCACTGCAACTGGATTTCAGAATAAATGAGTTCGGCTGGCAGTGGGCTGAATGATTAACACGACACCATTGTCGTCAGCAAGGCGATCTCCTCGGACTCGAACCACTTATGCCATTACTGTTACCCGGGGGGCTAAGCCCACCCGGCGGTCAGATTCCATATTGTCCAGACCTGATCGCATTCACGGAGCAGCTCAGAAAACACAAAACATCAAACCGATGTTGGTTTAATGCTGGGCCAGCGTCTACGACGCTAGCACGACATAAAACCAACATTGTTTTAACGTCTCGTGTTTTCTGGCGAGGCCTTGAACGTCCACACATGTCGATGAGAACAATCTAATAAGGCTTAGCAATTTGGATCAATTCCTTCTATTCGGCACCTCCCAGGCAGCGATCTGATGTTTGTCCAGTTGGCCCCCATAAAGTCTGAGCGTCGCGGCCACCGTAAACACAGTATAATAGAGGCAGTATAATATTTGGTCGGTCTTGTCCTTGTAATGATGACCATTTATTTCTGCGTTGGGTAGACGTCATATACATTGGATATAAAGCTCCGATATAAAGCTGGGTCATTATGTTTCGTTCTGGCATGGCCTTGAGATGCAGTGATGTCTTGCAAATCCAAACAGCAGGAACTGCTTACGTTTAATGCGAGTAGTTACTGTTATTTATTTACCAACTACTGTACACTTCGACTTTACATTTTTTGCTGACATTATCCGGTGAATGTTGTTGGCTTTGAATAACAACGCTAAAAAAAATCCACGTGGATAAGTGACTACCATCTGGCATATTGTTTTCAGAAAGATAAGCTGATAATTTAAAACTTTTTAAACATGCCATGCCATGATATGCCATGCCATGCCATGCCATGCCATGCCATGCCATGCCATGCCATGCCATGCCATGCCATGCCATGCCATGCCATTCCATGCCATGCCATTCTATGCTATGTTATGATATGCTATGCTATGCTATGCTATGCTATGCTATGCTATACTATTTTATGCCATTCTATGCTATGTTATGCTATGCTATACTATTTTATGCTATGCTATGTTGCTCGATCTTCTTCTATTCTCTGCTATGCTATGTTCTGATTTGATGCCAGTCAGTATTTGATACTTGGCTTAGCTTTTTCCATCCTCTGTTCGTCACTGTTGTTCTTTGCCATTTGTTCTGGCCTGGTTAGTTTGATATCTGGTGGTGTTATTGGATCTGCTGGGGTTTACGCCACGCTACCTTACGTTAGGCTGCGCTATGTTACGTTGTCATTAGCCCTGTGGTTACGTGTACTGCTCTGGCCTCGAGATAAATGAATGTAATGCAATGGCATGTCATATCATTTTATTATAAGCTGTGTGTGTTCTTTTGGATTGTGCTGTGATAGAATAGCTCTAACCAGATCAATGTTATACTTTTAGCTTTTCTATAATATTGCCAAGCTACATGATTAGTCTATTATATATATGTAATGCATGTCCTATCGTGTCGTATCTACTGCTTTTGGCATACAATTTATATTTTGCAATCTCTTTATTGAGCTGTATAAATCTCATCTGACAGACCAGATGGCAAACAGATGCACGCCTGATTTCTATACCCATGGTGGTAGAGAGTCTAAGATTCTCATCATATCAAAGCATAACTTGACACGCGAAGAACGCAGTTCGTGAACTGCGTTCTTCGCGTGTCAAGATTTGCCCAGGGAAAACACGCGAAGAACGTAGATTGAGTTACATACCATTTATTTATTGCACCGCAGTCTAATCACCATGGTCGTTGCCTAATTGTATGTCGTCTCCAAAGGAAACACCGAGTTATTGGTCCAATGTCGTTTTATTTTTGGTCTACGACGTTGGCTCAACAGCAATAATACTAGTTCAACGTCTCATGTTTTCATATGCATACACCTTCAGTGTTGAGTTTCTTGAACATTTCACATCGAAGGTGAATTAAACTACCTAATTTTTATAAATTACAACGTGAAACATATCCAAAAATCCTTAATTTACAAAAAATAAATAAATAATTATGTCATTTTATCTAGATTAAATGTTATTCATAATATAGCATGTAGTGTATGCACTCGACAAGGGTGGTTACATAAAAGAACAATAATCCAATTAAAATATAGCATGTATAGTACTGTAGTGTAGGCACGCGACAAGGGTGGTTAAAGGGAACAATGTCCTCAAATTTCCGTTGGATAATATTCTTAAACTTTTGAAGCGCTGAATTATTTTAAGAAAACCTTGAAGGGTAAAAGGTTTTTTTCAATTTGAAGTCATCATGACTGTCTTAGTTACCTCTTACCGATTCATTTGAATACATATGTTATGAGTCTTTGCCAATATTAATATGTTTACACTTACAGTGCTGGGGTCGACTTTAGACGTCAGAATCTGACGTCTAAAATCGATCCCCATGCTGTAGGAGTTTATGTAAGCTACTATGTCAATGAATGACCCCCTTGCCGTTTCAGGCAATAGCTCCCTCTAAGCCAAGAAACCACTTATCAAACTTAGGTAATTACACGAACCCCTTGGAAACTATATATGCTCAAAAAACCCATTCATTTCATTTACCACCTTGGAAACAACCTAAGAACTGCACCCACTGTTGACTGATTTCAAGCAAGGAAATAGAGATAAAACTGTCAGATTAACAGCCAAAGTTCTGATAGTATGTTTTCCGAGTCATAGCCAGTCTATGAAGCAACCGTACAAATACCGTATGAAGATCTTAACATAGCCGACATGATGCCCATCTTCAAGAATTCCTATGAATTTTCAGAATTTATACCACCTATTGTATAGCACACTAAATGACGAGCACATTGCCACGTGAATGGTGGTCAAAATGAAATAAAATGAATTGGATTTTAGGCCATTTTTTGCACATATAGGATAATCTGGGCTAGGAGAACCTCTGAGGATGGTCAGACGAATTTACTTACACTGCCCTTCAGACACAGGATTCGAAATTCGAACCCTGACGTTCTGAGGCCGAACTGTCTACTTATTTTCGGTCACAGAGTAGTAGCTCCTGGGAGAAACATGCCGTTTCTCTGAATTTTAAATGCCAGAGCGGGGTTCGAACTTGCGATCTCCGACTTTCCAAGCAAGTAGCTTTAACCACTGCATCAGGGCCACCGCCCGGATAGGTGGTCACCCTAGATAAGAATATACTATACAATGCCTTGTTGATCTGCGCTATTCTATACCCCGTTGTGCGATCAGGAGATGTCCCAGGCAGCATATTATATGTGATGGTGTTGTGCAAAGAATTGCATTGCATATAATGGATGCCTTGTAATAGCATGCCGTGCACTAGCGCCGTTCTTGTCGATCGCCACTTGTGCGCACACAGTAGCTGCCCAGCAAACACAAAATGTTCACTTCGCGATGGATTAATGCTGGGCCAGCGTCGCAGACGTTGGCCCACCATTAGTCCAATTTAGTTTTATCGTCTCTGTCTTTGTTGGGTGATGTACCGACTAACAAGGCTGATTTATTCAAACCAGCAGTCGTTAATCCAGTTGATGTCCAGCACAGCACAGCTAGGTGTGAAACCCGCGTAAATAATAAATAAACAGCCTGTTTGACATAACCGCTCATTGGTGATGTCAAGTGGACTGGACATGTCTGCATGAATGGAGGAGTCTGACGAATGAAATGAAGGAATGTGTTTTTTAGCAACATTTGTGCACATGTAGGCTAAACTGGGCCAGGATAACCGCTTAAAGACGGTAAGATGAATCAGATGACACTGTCGTTCAGATACAGGATTACAAACCCTGACGGTGTGAGACCGAGCACGCTACCTCCCAGTCACGAAGGATCCCCGCAATACTGAATCGGGGAAGAAGCATTTATTCCTTTGATATATAAATTTCAGTCAGGGGGTGAACCCACAAGCTTCGACTTTACAGACAGAGGTGATTTTAACGTGACTTACTATTACAAGTCTGTAGATCAACGTTGAACCAACATCGATATTGGTTGTTGATAAGGAAAAAGTCGAAATTTGTGCAGAAGTGAAGTTGCTGAATGAATGTATTAATATACTCCCACAAGACTAAGTGATAAATGCCTTGTTAGCTTGGAAACACCATTGAACCTCTTTTTCTTGGTTTACGGTATACATTGCAGGAGATGCTGACTGCCCAGTAAATATGATGTCACTGGTGAGATGGGTGACTGTGCCGCCCGCCTAATGCCATAACCATTGATTTGGGTCTTAGATCAGCATTAACACACCATTATATTCCGTTCTCCCTTTCGTCGTTAACACTAACAACCATGGAGGCCAAAGGTTTTTATTTCAATTTAAAACATGCATAAATGTCTTAGTTAGCTTTTTCCGCTTTATTTGAATACCTATGTTGTGGGTCTGCGGCCATTAGAAATACTTTTACTCTTACAGCGCGGGGACCGTCTCTATACCTTAGAATCTGACGTCTTTAGACGTCGGATTCTTACGTATAAAGACGGTCCCCGCGCTGTAAGCATTAGCACACCATTATATTCCGTTTCCCCTTTCGTCGTTAAGCAATCCTTTTTCTATTAAAACGTGTTATTTTAGTTCCTGCAAATAAAAAGATTTCTACAAGACTATTTATGAGGATGTTATTATGAATAATATTTTACAACTGAGATTTGAATTCGATATTCTTCTTATTTAAATAAATACTGCATTAGCAATACACATCACCTGTGATATAACTGTTTTCAATATTTATGAAGCTTAGCTGCTATATAATACAAACTTGAGTCGAACTTATTGAAAACATATATTATATTCCTATAACGTCCGTATCGGACTTTGCCCATAATTATTATTAATGCATTAGTAATTTTATCGTTAGTGTATTAAGTTGATAATTATGTGTCTTTCCTAATTTGACGTGACATAGCAGTTTGAAATAAAAAAAATATCTTGACGACAGAGCGGATGAGAAGCCTATGAGACGTTGTCCACTTTACACATAGAGCACCGTGATGCACTATTCGAGTCCAATTCATAGTGGTCTGAAATCCAGTACGCATATATTGTAGGCTACTGATGGTTTTGTTTGTATTGCGATCATGGATCTAATGCCAAGACAAACAGCACTAACTGCTTACTTTCCAAGTAAGCAGTTACAGCTGTTTATCTTTGCACGGGGGCAAATAAAATTGAGTTATTTCAGAGAAGAACACTCTGCATCATAATAGCATTACATGCTTCTCATTAGGCGCGCTAACGTCATTTGAAATGTAAATTTCATTCATTTGATGCTGGAAATTGCATCAGCAATGAGGATCACGTGTGATATAACATTTAAGCGGTTGTTATGAAACACATTTCCTCCACAATTCTCATTTCCTGATCAATTCCGCACTGTGTTGGAACACTGGGGGTCGTCAGGCGTATTTAGCAAAATAAATACCATCATGACAGTGGTGTCACAAAAAACAAAACATGAATAAGCAATGTAATAGTAAAGAAACAGAAAATAAAGTGTTGCAGGCTTTGCGGCATGGCGTTTACATAATAATGAGTTCTTATGTGGAACAGACGCCAAACAGTGACTTAATAATCAATCTAGTAAATGTAACCAATATAACCCATAACTCACATTATGCTATGTGTTTTATTTCGCGTGGACTCATATACATGTATGTTTTTTGCATGTGTTTGTTTTGTTAGTTTGTAGGTATATCAGTTGTCCAAGTATAAATAAATTGTTTATTATCACCACTCAATTTTTCAGTCAATCGTTCGCTGGAATATGCCACTTCACTAACTTTCAGAATCAAGGCAGAGACAGCCCCAACAACAGCCCCAACAACGTATTCAATGTCTGATTGTGTCGATCAGCTCACCTTTTTTACAATAGATTACCTCGAACATGACGTGTCCCCTCCCCCCCCCCCCCCCCATCCTCAGTGAGATGGGAGAAGATTTAATGTGTCTTACAACGATGAGCGTGTCAGAGTTTAGAGGACGCACGGTTTCTCTTAGAGTGTCTCAAACACGGACGCGGGCCCTAGGGTAGTGGTTAGCACCGCACTTTCACGCCAGAGTTCGAGGTTTGGTCCCGGTATCGGCGGTTTGAAAGAAACAAAAATGTTTCTTCTCCATCCACGTGTGAAAGGCAGTATTGTGGGGAGCCTCCGTGACCGAGAGGTTGCGTGTTCGGCCTCAGACCGCCAGGGCTCGAATTTCGAAACCTGTGTCTGGAGTGTCATCTCAATCATCTCACTATCCTCAGGAGGTTCTCCTGGCCCAGTCTAGCCTATAGGTGCACAAAGGGGGCCTAAAGCCCGATTCATTTCATTTCATTTTGTTTCAAACCCAGAAAACACCCGATCCTTCATGGCGTTAGGGAGAATAAATCTTGGGGAATTGCGGAGAGGGGGGGGACGGTGACACTTTATGTGCGAGGGTGGTGTACATCAACTACTAAATATTACGGATATTGGTATTGGAAGTGAGTATGACTTTAATACATAAATTAGAAGGAAGGAAATATTTTACATATTTATGTGTTATGCGCCAGTATATAGAGAGTCACTCCAAAGGCTTCATGATAAGATTCGGTCAGACACTAATCGCAGAAAATTCCGAGAAGAAATGAACATAAAATTCTGTAAATCGGCATGTGTTTGATTCAAATTGTAGACATATATGTAATTTTTAGTCTCGGTAGTCAGACAGACTCAGAATTATTTATTTGAAAGAAAATTTCCTTAACCCTTTAACAGCCAAAGTATTCAACTTGAATTTTCACCATTATTCAGATTTGACAAAATGGAGGTCAACTGTTTTCAAATCTTGCTGGTGTATGTCATATTTTATCTTTGACATGTTTAAAAGGTGGTACTAAATGTGCTGATAAAAAATTAAAACTCGAATATATGCGACACCGGCGGTTAAAGGGTATTACACAAATTACAGCAGAGCAACAGTCAGGGGACCCTTACTATGGCATACGTGTGCCGCTGGCGTAAGGGCCACCTTTGATGTGGATTGCACTGATGTGGATTGCATTGAAAACAGTTCGGGAGTAACAAAAAGAAAAAAATATGTAATGACATACAAATATAGCAGTAATTAGGTAAGTTTGATAATGACAGAGCGTATTATAGAAGGCGAGAGGTAGAAAAAAAAACGTTAACACTGCAAATAATTTACAAAAGTTAAACCATGAATAAAGAATGTGAAAACAGACTATAGACAATCAGCTAAGGTCGATTACATATATAGCAATTGGGCACATTGCACGATAATTTATACACATCTATCAAATAGTTTTGCATGTAAGTGGAAAATCCTTTCAGACTATGGGTATTAATTTTATCAACTACAGTTTTATTATGGGGGAATTATTAAGTAGAACATAGATTTGGTTGCGTGTACATTTTCTGACGAATTCGTTTTGTATGTTGGGAACTAGTACGTTGTTTCTTTGGCGTGTGTTGTATTGGTGTATATCGCGATTTTGAGTGACTGTCATTGAGTTAAAATAGTGAGGTAAATCGTGTAGTAATTTGTAAATGAATTTAAATTGTTGCAATGTGTGTATGTCTTGAATTTGTTATATGTCTAACATTTTGAATAGCGGCTCACTGTGTGCATAGTAGGTACTATTTATCATTATTCTTACTGCCTTGTTTTGAATTCTAAGTATCCTATCAAAGTTACTGTATCCCCAACGTGTGACCCCATAGTAAAAGTGTGGAAGAATAAGTCTATTGTACAATGTTAGAAGAAAGTTAGAAGGAATATATTGTTTTAATTTGATGATTGTGCCGATTACTTTTTTTTTTGAAACGTGACTCACGTACCCTTCCCATTTTAGGTTATGTGTTCGATTTGTAGGTTATTTATTTTTAATGTTTGTGGATGAACCTGATATTGGGCCATGTGAAATATCATGGATTTAGATTTTGTTATATTTAGAGATAATGTATTAAGTTGTAGCCATTCCATCATTTTTTTTATTCTAAGTTTATCATTATTGTGAGTTCACCGACATTCTTTAATTCTTTTTTATTTAGTGTGCACAATAATGTTGTGTCATCTTCGTATGTCAGTATTTAAAGTATTTAGATGTGTGTTGTATATCATTTATGTAAATAATAAATAACAATGGGACTAATATTGATCCTTGGGGTACACCGGTTAATGTCTTTTGTGAAGTTGCTTTTATATGGTCTAGTTGTACACATTGTTCTCCCATTTTGTACACAATTTTTAAAAAAGTTTAATTCGGTGTTGAGTATACCGTAATATTGTAGTTTGTGGATTAATATGTTGTAGTCTAATGTATCAAATCCTTTTGAGAGGTCTAAGAATATATTAAATGAAATCAATCCTAAATCTAAATCTGTTATAATTTTGTCTATTGTATGTAGCGCTGCTAATTCTGTTTGGTGTGGTTTGGTTTAAAGTCGTACTGGTGTTTGTATATTAAATTGTGTTCAAAAAAATATTTACTCAGCTGATTATAATTAAGCTACTTTTTCTATATTTTTTACATGGAAGGGAGAAGAGATATCGGTCTGTAGTTGGTCATGTCTGATATATCTCCTTTCTTATGAATTGGGATAACTTTGGCTAGTTTCATATTGTCGGGGAATATTCATGTGTAGCCTACAGGCATTGATTAATTAATAGGATAAGTGGTTCTGCTAGTGAATTTGATATTATTTTGAGCTTTTTTGATGATATTTCGTCGTGGCCAGAACTGTTTTTAAATTTCATTTCAGAAATTATTTTTGAAACATTTGCTTCCGATACAGTTTTATAATTAAAAACATGTTCATTTTTATCACATGAATGGTCTGTAAATGATTTCACGTTCGTCTTTTTTTTTATTTTGGATGAGATGGTAGCGCCTAAGCTTATGAAAAAAATCATTAAAACTGTTCGCAATGTCTTGTTTATTTGTCACTGATTTGTCTTTGTATGTGAAGGAGTGGGGGTATTTTTTTGGTTTTGATTTTTACCCATTATTTCTCTTATAGTTGCCCATGTGTTTCTAATGCTTTGTTTGTATTTTAAAAAACAATTGTTATAAAACATTTTATTTTTCTTGCCTAACATTAGATTTTAACAAGGTGGTGTAAGTGTGCAAATTTAATTTTATAGCATCAAATGTGGGAGTGTTAGTTGGTGTTTTCTCTAGTGTAATGTATAGCTTGTCTTTATAAGATATTGATCGGATTATGCCTTGTGTTATCCATTGTGAGATTTTATGTTTGTGTTTATTAAATTTGACTTGTCTCGTAGGCATTGTCTCATTTTTATTATTCTTGATATGTTTAATGAGGATATCGCTGTTTTTGTTAGGGTCCGATGATATCTGCTTGTCTAATTTTTCGTAGATGTTTGCAGAGGCATTTATTCTTTGAAAGTTAACATTGTTTTGGTATTAACATTATCTATCTGTATATATTTAGGTGGGGTTATATCAGCTTTAGGGGCATTGATAATCATTATGTACGGCAAATGAACACATATTCGTTGGTCATGTAAAACACCCTATTGAAAGGTTACAATAAAAATTCGACATAACTTCAAATAGTTTTAATTTTAAATAATTTTAAATTTAGCCTTTGGAAGATTAATGTACGTAGACAAATATTTTTACCGTTATTGCTCAAAAAAAAAGAAAATTGTCCGGATATAAGTGTCCAAAGAAGCTGTACACGCTTTAGCATGAATGCACTATCTGAAGTTGTAGACGCTCTAGTATAAGGACGTTATCTGTATCTGAAGTTGTACACGCTTTAGTATAAAGGCTCTATCTGTGTCTGAAATTGTACATTCTTTAGTATTAATACGCTGTCTGTTTCTGAAGTTGTACACGCTTTGTTATAAATACGCTATCTGTGTCTGACGTTGTAAACGCTTTAGTATAAGGGCTCTATAAATGTCTGAGGTTGTACACGCTTTAGCATAAATGCGCTTTCTGTGTCTGACGTTGTACACGCTTTAGAATAAGGGCGCTATCTGTGGCTGAAGTTGTACACGCTTTAGTATAAAGGCGCTATCTGTGTCTGACGTTGTACATACTTTAGTATAAAGGTGCTATCTGCGTATGAAGTTGTAAACGCTTTAGTATAAGGCTGCTATCTGCGTCTGAAGTTGTACACGCTTTAGTATAAGGGCGTTATATGTGTCTGAAGCTATACAGCCTTTACTATAGGGGCGCTGTTTGTGGCTGAATTTGTCAGTTTTAGTGACGTTGGTGTTAAGTCCTCCATGCGTGGATCCGGACTTCAAACGGCAAACAACTCAATACCGGATTGCTGCTTACCCCTGGTCACCAAGACATGCTGGTCAGGCGTTGGCCCGGCTTTGTGGACGCCGTCCCAACGCCTAACCAGCATGTGTTGTCCGCGACGCAGGTGGTCGGTTAATTTCGGGGGTCATTGCGGGGAGGAGTGAATAGAGTTAAGCGAGCAGGCCGGCCGCGGGACATGCCGAATTTATGATTAAACGTCCCCGATTGGGAACAAATCCCCAGGCCGATTTGACAATCCGGAATAAGCGCGGTCCGACCTGCCATGGCGGTGACGGATCGCGGAGCCGGGACCGGCCCGACCTTCCGCCCGCCGCGGACACAGGCCACTCCAGACACAATGGGCGCAGTCCGAATTTTATAGCCCGCCGAATGATCGCTCCGTGTTCTACAGGCCGGGCATTCACCGCAGATGCTAAACTATGGTCGTAGTTACGCCGCAGCAGTGGCGTGTCTATATTCTGGGCATGCTTTATGACCACATCCAGCTACATGTATCTGATGGCAGATTTCCAGCCTGAGATCTGCTGCTTTAAGCCCTCACGATGCATTAAAGCATCATTTTACATCCCTGAAAACAGACTTAATTTTCCTACAAACAAGGGTTTTAGAATGAATATTTCCATGCAACTGGCTTACCAATACATGGCACTTTTATTTAATTTTTAGACCACAACAAATCATCTTCATCCACCACAAGTCGAGAATTGCGACAGCAATTCCCGGCTTGTAGTGGATAAAGATGACAATGATAAATTCATGATTGAAAGGGTTAAACATGGTTCAATATTGTCAGAGAGGTAGTGAGCACAGCCTCAGACCGCCAGGTTTCAAATTTCGAATTATGTGTCTGGAGGGCAGTGCCATATCATTTATCTCACCATCCTCCCAGTTTAGCCTATGTGTGCACAAAAGTGGCATAAAACCCAATTAATTTATTCATATACGTAGTTAACATATACTGGGCTTGTATTCCCATACAAGCTACGATATATCGTAGGCTTCGGTAGCCCACGATATCGTTACTTGTACGAGAATACGGGCCCTAGACAAACATCAGACTATGTGTTTCAGGTTAGAAGAGTATCACAATGGTTATATCGTAGAAAGAGACGTGGCACAATAGCTAGATCGTAGAAAGGGACGTCACACAATGGTTAGATCACAGAAAGGGACGTGGCACAATTGATGGATCGTGGAAAGGGACGTGGCACAATGCTTAGATGGTAGAAAGGGAGGTGACACAATGGTTAGATCAGCCAAAGGGGCGTGGCACAATGGTTAGATCATACAAAAGGACGTGGCACAATGATGATATCGTAGAAAAGGACATATCACAATGGTTAGATCGTAGAAGGGGACGTGGCAAGACGGTTATAGATCGTAGAAAAGGACATGGCGCTATGGTTAGATCGTAGAAGGGGACATGACACAGTGGTTAGGCCTAGATCGTAGCGCTTTGCAATTATTGTCTGTCGTGCGTGTTCAATCCCCTCTTGGTGCAGGTTTGCAGGCACATATTTCTTCCCTCTCAGTACTATACTGGCACATTGTTGTTTCCTTGTTGTGTCCTTTGGTCAAGGCACTTCACCCTCGCATGCTTCATCTTATTCACTAGCACCAAATCTTTATATATTTTAAATTTTCCCTTGAAGTTGTGTCACGATACCGCGACCCACAACTTCAAGTGGGTGAAAAATATGAACATTTGTTGAATTGAGACCAAACATTTGCAAATCTTGATGTTTGAACAATCACTGTGATGTGACCTGTGATATATTCTGTTAATCGGATAGAGAGTCGATGAATACATTGTTCAAATGACAGGCGTCCGAACATAAATCCGTTTACCCCTCAGCGCTCCGAACTGCTCAGAGGAATGGGGTGCATATTATTGAATTTGTCAGTCTGGTCTCACTAGATTTATACTCTGAGATTACTAACTGATAATAGTTATTATTACCCCAGAATGGAGCATCTGAATTGATGTCCTAATAACTATAGTATCCTTATTAATCATACGACAACAAGTATATGGTTGCTCAATTCTATTATTCTTATCATGTCGATATAAATAATGCAGTACATAGTCTTCCCAGCAAATACGGTACACTGGGTTAAACTGGGTCAATGTTTGCCCACCATCTGCGACGCTAACCCAACAATGACCCAGCATTGGCCCAGTGTCCCATGTTTCCTGAGTTACTTTACAAACAAGTAGTAACTGCCTTTTGGTTTCTCAGAGCAGAATATGCCGTTATCCAGTGACGTTGGCATAATATTTGTCGAGTAAAAATGAGAAATAGATGAAGACGCTTCCCCGCTGCTGCATGTACACTATGGAATTCTCTTTCCTCTACAAGCAGGACTGCCAAAGCCATGACATCCTTAAGACAGATATTAAAAACAGATCTATCGGTTTGACATTTCCACCCTTGCTCCTCGGTGATGGAGGGATATGCTGAAAATTATGCCTGGATGTGACGTTGATCTTTGTTTTTTTTTGCTTCTGGGCTTTGTTTTTTTTCAAAGAGGCGCTTTAAAATATGTACAACAGATTGACTGACTGACTGACTGACTGACTGACTGACTGACTGACTGACTGACTGACTGACTGACAGACCGACCGACCGACCGACCGACCGACCGACCGACCGACCGACCGACCGACCGACCGACCGACCGACCGACCGACCGACCGACCGACCGACCGACCGACCGACCGACCGACCGACCGACCGACCGACCGACCGACCGACCGACCGACCGACCGACCGACCGACCGACCGACCGACCGACCGACCGACCGACCGACCGACCGACCGACCGACCGACCGACCGACCGACCGACCGACCGACCGACCGACCGACCGACCGACCGACCGACCGACCGACCGACCGACCGACCGACCGACCGACCGACCGACCGACCGACCGACCGACCGACCGACCGACCGACCGACCGACCGACCGACCGACCGACCGACCGACCGACCGACCGACCGATGATTGATTGATTGATTGATTTATGGATTTATGGATTTATGGATTTATAGATTTTTAGATTTTTAGATTTTTAGATTTTTAGATTTTTAGATTTTTAGATTTATTGATTAGATAATGTTATAAAATTCAAACATGATTTTTTTAATGTTAATTTAAATATACCCTGCAAAAACTAACAAGCAATCAGTTGTGCTGTTTGCATGTGCATAACAAATTTGCATTGCGATATAAAAAATACTGTCCGATATTGGAAATGTAAAAATCGTCAGCTGCTCTTAGGGAGACGTCAAGTCCATTCTTTTGAATGTCAGATTTGAAAGCATTTCAAACTAATCACGTCGCCACGTGAAAGCCTATTACAGGCCGAATATGACTAATTAATTACTTCAACGCATCGTGACAACACATCAAAATGTCTGTCTTTATCAGTGCGGCTTCATTACAACCGCCTGTAATGACATTATAGGAGCTCATCTTAATATCAATATTAATTTAGAGGTATGCTGTATCTTTTATATAGGTAATCGTGTCATTGTGAATCACACCATGAAAGAACCGCGACAGTGATCGAGAGTCTGCCTGTTACATGGCTTACACACGGGACAAGATGTGATGGTGCATTGCATACTCAACTACTGGGGTACGATCTACCCAGAAAACAAAATACGTTTACGGACTGCTGAATTGAATAAAAATAGTTGAAAAAAACGTGTATTGCATAAACTTAATTGACTAAAAATGCCAGCAAAAAATATTAAATTTATCAGGATTTTTTTGTTGGCTTAAAACATACCATCTGTATTTATACGTCTGCTACATATACAGTACTATGTACAAGTATAATTAAGACAGTGTTTTGTATAACATTTTATACATTCCTGCTTGCAAGATGGAATGCTTCACATTAGAATATAATGTGATGTGAGCTTCAATTCTACGTTTAGTACGTTTATTACTTAATAGGCCTATACATGATATATGAAATGCCCTTTCATTTCAATACATCCAAAAATCAGTACATATCAACTGAATAATTAGCAACTTAGGTGTGGATAAAATAATGTGTTTCGCAGAATGTGAAAAAATTCCGATAACAAGTTCGATAGTTGAAATGCAAAGTATCTAATTATCTTTAGTATTTAAGTGTCTTTGTTGTATTCGTACAGCCTGTTGTTATTCTTCGAGGATGTGATGTGAATAGTACATGTAGTAGAACAATAGTAATGCGATCTGTGTATGTTACCAGTTGTGTGTCGGCTCATGCTACCTACACCATACACCGCCAATCAATAAACCCACTCCTGACACCAATGATGTTCAAAACCGAAAGCCAGTAACTATTCACTTCTTATGTAAACAGTAACTGCATTTTGCTTCGCATTGCACCACCAGTGAAAGAAGCTGGTGATCCAAGAGTAACATCTTTTTTTGCTCAATCGAGCATGTCCTCGGCACAAATCTCTGGTAGTGGCCGCTCCATAAATTTACATCGCTCATGCCGTAAACTGGAGTGCTGGCCCAATGCTGGCTCAGAGGTGGGCCTGCGTCCTGGACGCTGGCCCACCTCTGAGCCGGCGTTGTTCAGTGCCTTTTCTCGTGGGGCGTTGGGCCGTGTTCTAATCAGGCTTCTGGTGTTGTGAATCGCTTGAGCAGAGTGGATGGTGGAGCGGTGGTGGAACGGGTAGCCAGCTGGCATTCAAACCCTCAGTTGCGGGTTCGAATAATAACGAAATTATAGATTTGACTTAAATTTATGTATTTAAAATCAACGATTGCTCCGTATGCCATAAATATTTTTAAAATAAAGAAAATTATATAACATAAAAATGTATTATTAAATCCTTCCTGAAATTTATCTCTGGTGATGCCACTATGCTCAACATCTAAAGAAAGTCATCAAAAACAAAGTTAAGTAGCTCAATTTAAAAAGCCGTCCTATTTTTTTATGCGTTTTTTTGAAAAAAACGAACAAACTAATGAAGTAACAAAAAAAAACAATTGCCAACCAATTGATCCAGACAAATTGTTGGCGATAACTTTATTTAGGAGTACGGTATAAATCAATGTGTCTTGCCTCCTGTGGAGGCTGAACGTGTGAACACAAGGCGCGGCGTCTAAAAAATATAATCACTTTATCTCCACATGCGGCTCATCAACACTATTTTCAGTTTCTCCCCGCCTAACATACACGATGAACTGACCGAATAAATTACTGATCAAGACGTGTTTGATTTGTTTGGGATCTTCTCCAGAAATAAATTATGGTCATCAAAGTCATAGAAAGGAAATCACGGCTCCACCTATAATTCATGTTATGTTTATTTTTTAAAAGATTTTTGTATTTGATGTTTAACCCTTTAACCGCCAAATTATTCAATTTAAATTTTCATTCACTTGAAGTTTTGTCTCGCTGACGCGATCCACAACTCCAAGTGAGTAAGCATTTTTCAGATTTGACAAAATGGAGGTCAACTGTTTTCAAATATCGCTGATTGATGTATATTTTATCTTTAACATGTTTAACAGGTGGTACTTACTATGCTATTTAAAAATGAAAACCCTAATATATGCGGCACCGGCGGTTAAAAGGTTAATAGATTTCTTTATGTAATGTTCAATTTAATCACATGCGGCTTATGCCAAAACTGGATATGGTGAAGCATTGAGAGCAAAGTCGACAATTATCTCATTTGTGTGCAATTGTAGCTTGTTTGAAATCCAGTATTCATCTGTGCCAAACGAACTGCAGTGGTATAGTTCAAATATAAGTCCGACGTCAGATCTTTTCAAAAATTTATAGACTGACTTTAAGTCAAATACACACACAAACAACTGACTTCAAATACGATCCCAGATTTTGTCTTGTGTCTGATTTCGGTCACATAGCAAACACATGACGGTTACCCCGACTGTGTAAAATAAAATACCGTGTCGAGATGTTTCTCACCCCCCCCCCCCCCCCCCCGCGGCCGCACCTCGCCGTTCCACCGCGCCCAGCAGGACAGTTCATTTATTCTTTCCCCCGGTTCAGCATGCATAAGCAATCGCCCCACAGGACAATCCAATCCCGATACACATGAGATGTAGCTGGCCGGCGAGGATCCCATCGCATCCCATCCCATCGAGCCAGGACCTCGCTCGTCCCAGCTGCCTAAATTTGCAATTCCGTGGAAATTCGAACGACGATTCAAAGCCGGTCCAGCGTCGATGACGCTGGACCGTCTTTGAACCGGCGTTGAAGTGACAGTCCTGACTATGATCATACTGATGTCTGGAGCGTTGGCCAGGTTTGATCCAGAGCCGGGTAAACGTTCCTGAACGGATTCCCATTGGATTCATCGCTGACGTAGTCAGACGCCGCCGCAGATGTGGACAGAGCCGTAACGTAAAGGTGTGAGTCGTGGATTGCTGCATTCGTTTCACTCGGGAGAATCAACGATTTTTAACATGGCGATGAGTGAGAGCGATCTCCATTACAATTACCGAAAAAAGCACACAAAATTTTCACAACGTATCTAAAAATGAGCCGAGTATGCGTAAATGTAGGTGACATGTTCCTGATTCTAATAAACCTATTATCGACCCGAAAAGTCTTAGATATGAGCATCCACAGTAATTTTACACGTTTTTGAATGGGTACAATCCGCGGCTGAAACATTCTATTTTAGTTTATGTTGGGCTCCGCGGCGGCAGCTGTGTGTGGATATGGTCGCATGAATGACGAAGGCGACCTCCCCGTGTCAGATCCCTTTCACTGTTTTGTGTTATTGCCACGGAAGGACACATGTATACCGGATACCCCCCCCCCCCCCCACCAGAAACGCCACCCGCGTCATTTATCACTCGCACACCGCGAGCGTCATATTTCCGGCCGAGCAGTGTCATTGTAAAGGCAGGGAGCGTATACTACGCGGGGAAATGAATATTGTTTCATTTTCATTTGGGATGATCCAATCTGCTGATTAGTCACAGCTACACACAATCAAGCTATTGTACAGGACTGACAGTCTCACCAGCCACTGTCATAATAGCTAACCCTCGTGCTGCTGCTGAATTGTTGTGAGGATTTTTCATTCATTAGAAGCTGGAATTGCTAACGCAATTTCCAGCTTCAAATGAATGAAAAATAATATTAATTATGAAAAACAGACGTGTCCAAAATTGCATTTTTTTTATGAACTGAGTATGTAGGCCTACCACAAGATATGTTACACATTTTAGTGGTATTTTATTTAGACTTGAACTTGTTTGAAAATCTATATATATCTGGTCCTGGCAGAACAAGGGTTAACCCTTTAACCGCCAAATTTTTCAATTGGAATTTTCACCCACTTGAAGTTGTGTCTCGCTGACGCGATCCACAACTTCAAGTGAGTAAAAATTATTCAGATTTGACAAAATGGAGGTCAACTCTCTTCAAATCGTGCTGATTGATGTCACAATATGGCTTTAACATGCTTAAAACGCGGTACTGAATGTGGTAATAATTGAGTGAAAAACCCAATATATTCGGCACCGGCGGTTAACCCAATATATTCGGCACCGGCGGTTAAAGGGTTAACAAGGCCTATCTTCTCAGTAAACATGTAGCATCACACTATGATTGGATGTGAACCCTTCTAGTACATTGTTATCTCCTCTCCTCAGTTTCATTCATCTTCCCACTGTATGGCACACGACGTTGATAATGTGATTGTTGCACACTGCAAGGTGAAAAAACACTTGATTTTAAGTATATTACACCGCCCTCTAAAAATATGGATCCACCTCGACAACGAAATCGATGTACTGTTTTTGGCCGACCTATTTGATTAAACAAATGCTACTTTTCACATATTGTCTTGCACACTATTTAAAAATGATCACAGGTTATTTGCAACTGCCGTGTGCATAATGGGTGTGGTGGATCCTTTTTTTCGGCCAGTGTATATCGGACAAAAGACGAGACGTCTTTATTTTTATGGCTCATTCCATTTTTATTTAAATAATTATATTTAATGTTATACAATTTTATTCAATGACATGCGGGCGATGTGGAATAATTACGACAATCAATATAAAGGGTTAGGCCATCATCTCAGATGTTGGCCCAGTATTGGTCCATGATTGGGTCAAATGTCTGTATTGGTTGGGTTGCACTGCACTTGAGTAAAGCAGGTGCGTCGTAGCGTGTGCGCTAGTACCCACATCAATTAGGCGTCAAGCCACACGGCTACGTTACTGCTTGGAGTATCTCCATGGTTAGTTTTATCCTGTTTTGGCAGCGGCTTATTTTTGTTGTGGCAGATACTATCGGTACGATCTAGCTGATCTAGCATGACAGCTTTTATGGGATCATACATGAACATTGGTATAATAAATTTGTATTTATATATATGCACAGCAGCCGCACTGGGAAATAATCTAATTAATTAAAATATTTAATGGCATCTCTTTTATTGCTATGCGGCGCTTTATATGCGATTCGACTGAGCTACAAAATACATTATTTTGCAGATAATATCATTCCGGAAATCTCAACATTAAATTAAAACAAATAATAGGCTATCAATATAAACAGGGGATAAACACATTTACCACAGCCAATACGAGATGTGGAAATATTGCTGCTTCAATGCCGGTCCACCGTCTATGACGCTGGCCCAGCATTAAAACAGTATTGGATGAACATGTCGTGTGGGGCACTTGAATATGTACACAGAGCACTGTGCAGGCTGTCCTAACGGGGGGCAGTGTATTGAATATGCTAAGAGGAGGTAATTTTTAAAGCGCTACTTTATGAAATTTATTTTTAACCCGCGACCCACAGCTTCAAGTTAAAATGACTCACATGCGTACAATTTTAATAGAAATTTTAATGAATGCTAATTTCTCAAAATGTGTCTAATAAATGATTGTTTTATAGGTCGCGGCAATGAGACAAAACTTCAGGTATAAACAAATTGAAATTATTTGTTTTAGAGGAAGGGTGAAGCGGGGTAAATTGGGACACTTTTCCAGTTTTTTGTATCGCAGGCATTCTTATATAAATATTCTGTTTTTTTTTCAATTTTCTATGCATTGTGTATGTCTGGTAATATAATGTATACTAAATGAATATGTCAGACAAATTACTACTTTCTCGGTTTAATAGATATTTTTATTAGGAAAGTCAAGGTGTCCCAATTTACCCCTGACTGGGGTAACTTGGGACTCCCACTAACACCTAGAAAATTGACTGAGGGAGATGACATTGCTATGAAAATGTGCACAATATTTTGCTTGCAACTATTTTCAACTTCTTAAATATCAAAAAGAAATAAAATTCCAAATATGGCGAAAAAGAAAACATGGTGTCCCAAATTACCCCAGAAACCTATGTTTATAAAAAATCATTTTTTTTATATTGTGGCTGTTTATTTTTTGAGAAAAAATAAATGAAAACAACTTTAGGGCTATTTTTTCTTCCAAAAGTCAAGTGTTATAGGTACAAATCATAGATTTGAATAAAAAAAACATTTATCAAAAAAGGTGGAATTTAATCAAATGGCTGTCTAATATTTTGGTTTCCCAGAAACATAGATTCAACAAAAGTCATATTTCTTATAACTATACTGGTCACACGCCCATTCTTGTGGGGAGAGGGGCGGTGGGGTGGGGTAAGGTGCCTTCTAAATAATTTCGACGGACAACATGACGGTCAAGGAGGGTAACATGGCGCTAGCAAAGGGCATCATTGCGCCATGTTGGAAATGGGTAAGTAAAACACTGCACCCATCCTACTGGGCACACACCAATACGACTGGTCACACACCCATCCTACTGGTCACACACTCATCCTGTTGGTCACACATCCATCCCACTGATCACACACCCATCATACTGGTCACACACCCATCATACTGGTCACACACCCATCATACAGGCCACACATTCATCCCATTGGTTACACACCCATTCTACTAGTCATACGCACATTCATCCTACTGTTCACACTCCCATCCTACTGGTCACACACCAATCCTACTGTTCACACTCCCATCCTACTGGTCACACACCAATCCTACTGGTCACTCACCCATCTTACTGTTCTCACACCCATCCTACTGGTCACACACCCACCCTACTGGTCAAACACCCCATCCTACTGGCCACACACTATCCTACTTGTCACACACCCTTTATACTGGTCACACGTCGATCCTATTGGTCAGACACCCATCCTATTGGTCGCACACTCATCCTACTGGTCACACACACATCCTACTGGTCATACACTATCCTACTGGTCACACACTATCCTACTGGACACATACCCATCCTACTGGTCACACACCCATCCTACTGCTCACACACCCATCATACTGTTCACACATCCATACTCCTTGTCACACATCCCACACTACTGTTCACACACCCATCATACTGGTCACACACCCATTCTATTGCTCACACACACATCATACTGGGCACACACCCATCTTACTGCTCACACCCCCATTCTACTGCTCACACCCCCATCCTACTGCTCACACACCCATCCTACTGGGCACACACCTATCCTACTGGTCACACACCCATCCTACTGGTCACACACCCATCCTACTGGTCACACACCCATCCTACTGGTCACACACCCATCCTACTGGTCACACACCCATCCTAATGGTCACACACCCATCCTACTGGTCACACACCCATCCTATTGGGCACAAACCTATTGGTCACACACCCATCCTACTGGTCACACACTCATCCTAATGGTCACACACCCATCCTTCTGGTCACTCACCCATCCTACTGGTCACTCACCCATCCTACTGGTCACACACATCCTATTGGTCACACATCCATCCTACTGTTCACACATCCATACTCCATGTCACACATCTCACCCTACTGGTCACACATTCATTCTATTGACCCATCATACTGGTCACACACCCATCCTATTGGTCATACACCCATCCTACTGTTCACACATCCATACTCCATGTCACACATCCCACCCTACTGGTCACACACCTGTCCTACTGGTCACACATCCATCCTACTGGTGACACACTATTCTACTGGTCTCACATCCATTCTACTAGTCACACTCATCCTACTGATCAAACACTATCCGATTGGTCACACACCCATCTAACTGACTCGTCCTACTGGTCACACACTATCTTTCTTGTCCTACTGGTCACACATACATAAATCTCTGACATGACTGTGTTTTCCCCATCAACAACATCTACTTTAGAAGTTAGTTTTTCTTGTTAGTAGATCTTTTTTTTTTGAAAAATGTCAAATGGCAAATAAACTTCCTCAACATAAATTATTTTTCAACAAAATGATGCCTAATTTTTTTACACAGTAGGTTAATACACATGGCTCACCAAAATACAAATTTACACCATTCATGATAACTTGTCAGATTATACAATATTTAATTCCCCATGAAATCATTAAAAAAAACATTTTAATTAATAATTGATAAATGAAAAATAACACGAGTGTACTAGTTTTTGCATTATCTATTGACTTGGCGAAAATATAACAGATAGAAACATTGGTGTCCCAGTTTACCCCATGTCCCAATTACCCGCTCAACCCCAGAGCTTTAACATTACAGTAACATCATTATACTTCACGACATTAACGGGTTTTTATGGTAAAGTTATACACTTTCTTCGTACAAATCGCACCAGGTTCAGCCCAGACTGGCCAACGAGCAAGTAACGGATTGTTTTTATTACCCCTGTCGGCCCAAGCATGGTATTCTACTCTATTTGACCCTTTCAGTGCGGGACCGTCTTTATACGTCTGAATCTGACGTCTGTAGACGTCAGATTCTGACGTATAAATGTCTTTAGGTGGTTCATTATTCCTCCGTGGAAGTACTGCAGGTCTTCTGGAGGGCTCCACGGATGCTATGCTGCCTTACATACAATAATTAATGTAGAGCTACTTGTCAGACATACACCAGATGCCTACATGATTATTACCCACTATAGGGGCTTACCGCATCGGCAATCTGATGGAACGACAAGATCTGGGGAATACAAAATAAATGAATATAAGGTAGGCCTACGTGCAGAAAACGTACATAACTTTCCCAGAAAGGGTTGGATGTTTTTTGAAAGTTGAAAGTTGTCTTTATAATGAAATCTAGACAAACGGTAAATTTAAAGTAAAAACAAAAGTTTCACATTTGATAAGGTGGTTACAAAATTCTAGAAATGACAGGGTGTAGCCCTCACTCTGTAAAGTAGGAGTTAAACCCTTTCATGTCCATGGTGTCGATGTACACGATGATACTAATATTCTATTTTGTGAGATTACGCTGTACTTTTGATCAAATTTAATAACGTTCGGCTTCGTAATCAATCGTTCCATTTATAACTTCAAAAAGACCAATATAATCCTTTGTTTGGGCAGCCTAAGCCACATCTCAATCCACAGATCAATCTCAATTAAAAACAGTGGCTTTTGCATCGTGTGCCACGCGAAATCTGGCAGCCAGTTTCTCATGGAGATCTTTTCATGTAAGGGCTCAAAACTGTTCAAATGGTTAAACTACAAGTTATATCTTATCATGCTATTTTATCTCTGGTTTTGGTGCTGGAAGCCAAATGATAGACCCCTATGTCCATATATTGGCCAAGCCTTTTCATTATATTTGAACATGTTTAATGGTAGTAGTCATTTGTATTATAGAAATATTCAGTGTTTATTCTGTATGTCATACCATGTATTTTGACAAATGATTTTAACACATTAAACATTCTGTATATTGTGACGGCACTCACCCACTCTACTCTATCTACCGGGTGCCGATTAACCCGTTCGCACACTGCCCGAGCGGTCAAAAGGATGGGTGCGCGAACGGTCACATAATTAAACTTAAATGACCCTCGGTCAACTACTCTCCTCTATACTCTCATCCAAATGAAATAAGTAGAAATCACTTTCAGATAAACAAAGAAAAGTTTACTGAGAGATAAAATCAGGTTATGACACCAGATGTCATTTGACATCAATTACAAAATACGTAACTTAAAATAGTCCAAAATACGCCAAATATTTAAAGAGAAAACGCTTCAACACGGCTCAGAAAACGCTTTAAAACTAATCAGCGAAAATGATCCAAATATTAAAATTACGTATACAAGAATAAAAACCACTTCTCAATTAATACTTTATTATGTACAGAAAAGCAACATGACAAAATATAAAACAAGGTTCTCATACAAGAGAAATATAGTGAAAAAGACAAATAGGTATATCAGACTTATAATATACACCTATATTGACATATGACAAAATATATCACTCAATACACTGACTGTAACTTAGATTCAACCTTTAAAGCGGAATATAAAATAAACTCTTTAATATTGCCACCGATAAAATATGTTATGTGAAATATAACTAAAGGTACGGGTCTGTAAAAAACTGTGGCTTCAACTGATCTAGCAAATAGCCCAAACTAACCTGGAGGGAGTACTAACACTGATTCTCCCAACCCATTCGCAACATGGCGAATCCTGCTGTCAAACAATATAATAAAAGCTTAGCAAAGGGCTAGATTCCATTTAATGGCTATCTCCTAAAGCAGAGAGACTTTACTGACTAATACACAGCTGACAACCAAGCCCAGTCCCACTGACTACTTATATATAAAAATAAATGTGAAACGCGATATTAAATATGCCTAATATTTAATACCACCTCACGTAAAACTGCCATTTTATAACATAGGAATTTAGTAGTGAAGACCTCAAAGGTGACCAAAATATAAACCTCACTGGGATAACACATCACAGGAATGGCATCACATGCTACAGTGTATGGCATAAAACACCAAACTTAACAAAACTAAAAGGGGTAAAACGTATCTGTATGCCCAAGGGTTCCATAAAAACAACATTGAGCCCCGCCCAATGTCATAACCCTCACATATTATTGACCCAAATTCGTCAGTCCCTGTAACCATAACTTAATACCTCTATACATTTTAAAACATCAGTATAGATGACTATTAATCCATGGCCCAACGAATTATCCATTAAAAAACAATAATATGGGGACAATCTAGGTTTTTAAAGCCCATTGACTAAAGGTATAATATAAACCAGCCTAGCTACTTCTCTCTCTCTCTTATAGGGGTATCTTCGTAACAAGTGTAAGCCTATGACACTTGTGTCTTCGTATTGGCATCGACTTCATACACGCCTCACAGCGTTATCTTCATAGGGTGGAAGGGTGACTGATAGGTATAGGTGAGAGAGGTCTTCACGGCAAGAATGGAAAAATAAACTAACACTGATTCCCGCTAAGGTCCGCCCACTCATGCCCAGCCCCTGGAGAGGGGAGAGGGAATCACAGGACCTGACGTCACTGGGAAAAAAATCACTTTAAACTGCATAATTACATAAAAATAAAATAATATAAACCCAAAATGTCTTATATATGGTAAAACATCCTATAAGTAAAGTGTAACATAAAAATAATCCTTAGTTAAGAGAGGGACGTGGCGCAGTGGATAGAGCGCGGAGCTTTGCCATTGTCACTGCCTGCCGTGCGGTTTCGAATCCCGCTTGGTGCAGGATTTTCAGAGAAAAATCATGTTTCTCCCCTCTCAATATTGGGACATTATTTCGATGTTGTGTCCTTGGGCAAGACACTTTACCCTCACATGCTTCACTTGACTCAGGTTTAAATGAGTACCTGGTAGGACAGAGATGGCAATGTGTACGATTAGTTCCTAGCGCCGAAATGGCTGCAAGTGTTGTATGCTCCAAAAAGGGAGTTAAAATGGTACATGAATGAACAGGCTCAGTGACCAGGGGTAATATGTGCGAAGCGCACAGAGCATTGTATGTGCGCTATATAAGAACTCACCATTAAATTAACTCGCCACTCTAGACACACATGACCCAGTTAAAATCAACTTTATAAACAACCCTGCCCCTCTATCGCATCAAAGTATGCAAAAATCCCGCTTGCTCAAAATAAACCACCTATCGCATAATACAGCTGAATAAACAAGGATTATTTTGGTACCACGACATATATAAACTAAAACCTGTGATACAGCCCTCGGAAATAATAAAAACATTGACAAAATCCCGGGGAAATCGGGAACGGCCTGGGCCAAAATGGCCAAATCTCGATCTTCATTGAAAGATCGTAAATTATTCCCAAGTCTACCCTCACTCTAAAACTCATCAAAATATGCTAAAATATATATCTAATCTACTATAAGATGACCCTGCACCTTTACCAATGAACAATACCTCGTTTAAAACATTTATGAAGTGATGAAACTGCTTAATCGTAACTCCTCCTATTATCGCTCATTTACACGCGATCGCGGCCCACTTAGACTTAGATGTAAAGTCACTTTCGAATTGACAATAATAAACTCTTAAATCATGCTTTTGACTTACTATAATAGTAAGCTACAGTCACTGTATAGTATAGCATACAGTGACACTGTCACGTCCCTAACATCGGCGTCTACATACACTTAAACCACTGTATCGTACAAAAAGAAATAATAATGATAAAAGTACACAAACAAAAGACCATATGAAAATATTTTCCTCACGAGGACAACAGAGAAAGCGTCACAATATACATGTACATAATATATCTCTTTCATTTCTATGATAATTGAATCTGTAATGACGTTTTTTTAGTGTCAATAAAATATCTGTCTGCCTGTCTCTCATGGGACATACAGTAAGACGCGCCAAAAATATGCCTCAGTGTATTTATTCAGAACGTATTTCACCACAGGACACGCACTTTCGAGGAGAGCAAAACATTGTTTCGACTTCTAGTTTCTGTCGGACACCATAGCCTCCCTGCGACATCAAGCCCCGACCACTTACAACAGAGAATGCCAATATAACAAGCAGTTTATTACAGCAGCCCAGGTAACACTGTCTGCTCGGATAGGTTAGTCGGGGGGAAATCCCTTTATTCTACGGAGGAGATCAACCCTTGAAGCGTTAAATTAAATAATTTAAATTTTCACCCTTTTGAAGTTGTGTCCCGCTACCGCGACCCATAAACTTCAAGTTGGTGAAAATCACTCATATTTGCTTAATTTCAAACCAAACATTTGCAAATCTTGATGTTTAAACACTCATTTCATTTCCAGTGATAAAATCGGACAATGAAAAAATATTATATGGAGGCGATCAACCCTTGAAGCGTTAAATTAAATTATTTAAATTTTCACTCACTTGAAGTTGTGTCTCGCTACCGCGACCCACAACTTCAAATAAGTGAAAATTACTAATATTTGCTTAATTTCAAGCCAAACATTCGCAAACCTTGATATTTAAACACTCATTTCATTCCCTGTGATAAAATGGGACAATAAAATGGTTTTAAAATTTCAGCAAGATAATCCCATCAAGCACTAGACGTTCACCCAGTGTTGGATTAATGTTGCGACAGGAGGTGGCCCAGCATCAAACCAGCATTGGATCAAGGATTGTGTTTTAATTACTGCGCTCTACTCAACCAAGGCGTTGCAAAGCCGATAGATGCATATGCCTGTGCAAAATATTAAGTTGATCCATGAATGGCAAAGTGTTCTGCATATCCATGACATACATGCTCGGTTCTTGTGGTATGGATAGATAACATGTCTAGTTTTTATTGGTAACGGTTTTTCATTCATTTGAAGCTGGTGATTGCGATAGCAATTCCAGCTTCAAATGAATGAAAAACGTCGAGTAGGATTACAGCACATGCCGTCAAGTATTTTGCGAGGGTGTTTTCTTTTTGTGGAGAAAGGCTCCGCCGGGATTGGCGTGAGGACCAGAGCCATCACACGTACATGAGGTCTCCCCTCACGCGGCATATCCGATGAATGATCCTCTCCCTTGTTGGACCCCCGGCGGCGCTACCGGTCTATATGCCACAGATCCCGACCTGGGAGCCACATATCGACCCATCCAAGTCCCGCATGCCCCTCCGGGATCCTCGTTGACGCAACCGACAGAGATGGTCAATCCACGCGGGGCGGTTACAGGAGTACATATGCGGAGCTAAATTTGCCCAATGCTCCCTCGATAAAGCGCTAACGTCAGCGGTGCTGGCTCGATGTTGAGCCGACGTTGGAATTACGCAACAAACAGGAGGCGTTGAACCAATGTTGCTTTTAATGTTGGGTCATCGTCGTAGACGATGGACCAATATTAAAACAAGATTGGCTCAATGCCTCGTGTTTGCCGGTATCCAGTCTGTCGACAAGAAAAATGGTGCGTTCAGTTCTGACTAAGTTTCCCATTTTGGGGAAAAGACCAACGGGCAAGACAAATATATTAACAAATATAACGGCCGTGGTCTCAATGCTGCAACCTTGTCGAGCCAACATCCCAGCAAACAGATGCCTTCACACGATGTTGGCCCACAGTCTGCGACGATGGCTCAGCATTGACCCAACACTGACTGAACATCTTGTGTTTTCTGTGATTGTATGAAGACAGATAAAGTCATGCAGTGTCTCCTGTCCTCTTCTGGCTGATACAATACTGTGTTTTAACAACAAAAAGCAGTAACTGCTTTATTTTCAAGCCAGCCGTCGCCGTTTGCCTTCAGAGGGACTATAATCTCTCCATCTAAAGCGGCTTCGCTAATGCCATGACGATTCCAGCTTGGGGCATCAGCCCCAAAGCCTTTGACACCTCCTCCAGGCTTACGATCGAGCCAGTCAACTGTCCATCCCGTGGGGACATCACAGAAAACTGTTGTCTTTGAAACCATGATTTCTTATCATGCCCCGTGGTGGTAGCCGTTTGTCTGCAACCACAAGACGTGAATATAATATTGGCTTGATAGTCTATGGAATAAGTCAATGTAGTGTGCACTTTGCGAGGAAGTCCTCAAATTTGCCACAGATAACCTCTAATATATACTTTTTTCGATATAGGACAGTGGAATTTGACCTCGTTTTGACCTTCAAATTTGCTTAATTCTAAAATGGCCGCTATCTGATAGTGGTAATGGGAGGGAAAATGTCACAATCAAAATAAAGCCCTGCAATTAGGCCTAAATATGTAGTAAAAAACTGATTACAACAAATACATGTATTATTGTCATACATCATTTTCTTAACCTAATTTGCAAAATGTCATCAATCACAAGATGAGGACAGTGAAAATGTCAAAATAGAAATAGAGACCTACAAATATACTCAAACTAAAAGTGAAAATAAGCTGATTTTTTAATTTTAAAAATATAATTATTTTACTTTTTTGTCCACACATAATTAGCATTTTTTAAAATGGCTGTCAATCCCCGGCTCAATAGTTCAATATCATATATCTGCGGTGTAGCCTAATTATAAATATGTCATCAATTTGGTATCAAAATATCGTATCTGCTGCTTTTTATTGCAAATGTCCCGGTATTTGATCCCATTCGATATAGAAACACTCGTATAGAAACCTCACCGTTTAAATAAATATATTAGTTAGCTCTTTCTGCTTCATTTGAATACCTATGTTATGAATCAACGGCCATTATAAATGTTTTAATTCTTCAGTGCTTGGATCGTCTTTAGACGTCAAGATCTGATGTCCCTAGACGTCAGATTCTGATGTCTATAGACGTTTCCCGCGCTGAAAAGGTTAACACACATTTGCTCACGAAAGGATATCTCTGAATGTGTATGTGCCACGGTAATTGAAACCCCTTTTCACTATTTGTTAACCCTTTAACCACCGGTGCCGCATATATTCGGGTTTTCACTTTTTATTAGCACATTAAGTACCACATTTTAAACATGTGAAAGATAAAATGTGACATCAACCAGCAAGGTTTGAAAAAAGTTGACCTCCATTTTGTCAAATCTGAATAATTTTCACTCACTTGAAGTTGTGGATCGCGTCAGCGAGACACAACTTCAAGTGGGTGAAAATTCAGATTGAATAATTTGGCGGTTAAAGGGTTAAATGCCATCTCTCTCTGTAATATGTACATGCAGATGATCAGATCTAAATACCCAATGTTTCAGACTCGACATTGTTGCTCTTAATTGAATAATAAATGAAAAGGTAGAAGTAATATCAGCTGTATCATATTTTATATCTCGTACTGGAAGATTAAAATATTATGTGCATTATTAACTAATAAACCACTCTTTCTCATTTATTTTATATTTCAGCATAATCATGCAGACCTATTTATAACCTCATTAGTTTACTGTTGAATGATAGTATCACATAAATTACATTCCCATATAATGCACAATTTCACTGCTAATAGCTGCACATATTGCACACTTTCAGTGATTTATTAAATATATTTGACAAAGCAAAAAGCCATAGCTTCTTACTTCACAAGTGAGCAGCTACTGCTGTTTGACTGTTCGTGGCACAATGCACTATAACTCACATCCAGACGCCCTCACGATAATACACCATAACTCACATCCAATGCACCTTAAACGCTGCTGGAAGCGTATATATTCACACCAAGTAAAAAAGCACTGAAATCCATAGGATAGTTTGTGATAGATGCTCACTTTATCAAAAAATGTCTTTTGAAGATGACCACATTTTCATAAATAGACATATTTTTCGTCATTTGATGCTGGAATTTGTGTTAGCAATTCCAGCTTTAAATGAATGAAAAATAGAAACATACAATTCATAAGCACAAGTGTTAACACACATATATGACCAGATTCGTGGTACGACGCTCAAGCCTTTAATCTACCGGTTCCCCATAAATATGAAATAAAATGAAATTTATTTAATTCAACTATATAGTACATACATTTTCCTCACATTCTTCCCATTACTTATGGATTTGTAGGTAACATTGCTGACTAAATGAACAGCAGCAAATCCATAAAACATACCACTTCATTTTCAAAATTATTCGCGCACTAAAAGGTTTGAAAAAATGTACTTTTGAAAATCTTCTAGTCATTCCTTTAAAGCTTTCAGACAGCTCCTCTATCTACTTCATCGATCACCGCAATGTTATGACCTCCCTTTTATGGAGAAAGATTGATGCTACTAGACCCTTCTAAAGCTCATTATCAGATTGTTTCCATGATAAAAAAATAGAGTAGCTCCAATACTATAGTAGGGCTTGCTAGGTAAATTAATTACACATTAGTTAACATTATGAAATTTGCCTGATAACTTCTGTGTTTATACGCTTTCCTTAATCATACCAGCAACAAAAATACGCCGTGATATATATATGACATTTTACAGTTTGAAAAATAAAAAAACAGTTGTTAGAGCAAACACTGTCCTTAAAATGAAAATCTCAAAGTCCTCTTCGTCTTTATATTTGAAACATCCTCTAAAAAAATGTGAAAAGCAATAAACATCATCATTCTTTCCCTTTTGGCTTTTCTGCAGCTCAGAAAAATCTCGATGCGAATGATTACACGCTGATGGTTCACACAGGCCGAGTGCTGTTCTTTTGATCATATTATAATAATGTATCGCCTTGCAAATACGCTAGCTTTTTTTAGCCTTTCCTCAAATAGATGTATTTCTCGGCGCGATTATAATAGTGTAGCTTCCACACATTACAGCTCAAAAATGATCAAAGGTTTGAAGTGTGTAGTGCTCCACTGTATAAAGTAAAACAACAGTAACAGCTGTCTACCATTGAAAAAGTAATCAAATGGGAGCTGTAATTAACACAATTTGTTGTAAAGTTTTGAGCAATCTAACATATTATATTATTTTATTAAAAAACAAGATTCTTAACAAGATTGACAAGAGAAACACTGGTTTCTGTCTCACATTGATCCATGTCTGAGTCAATGTTGGATCAACATGTATATATATGTAGTAGGCACCACGTAAACTGTCATCACAGACACTGACCCGATCAAGATGTAGTTAGAAGGATCTCATCCTCCACTATGTTGTGGAGAATGGCTTTTGCCTATCATTCCGGGGATAACACCAAGGGGAAAGAAAAATCCGCCATCAAAATGCAAACTGCGGTAGCTGCCTACTTGTCAAGTAAGATACACCCCTGTTGGCAGCATCTATCTTTGCACATTTTTCATCTTTTCAGAACACTAAAAATTATCAGAATTTTTCGCCCGCCCTCCTGGTCTCGTCTCGTCTGTTTCCTCAACCTAGCTACTGCACCGAATTACTGATTTTTTTGTCTTGGCGCGACAAAAAGAAATATGAAAAAAAACATGACACGATATTGGGAAAACACTACTCGTCATTTGGATGTTTCGATTCATCATCTTCAGAAGCTACTGTTCGCCCAATTTAGCTTATGTGTGCACAAAGGTGGCCTAAAACCCCATTTCATTTCATTTTGTTTCCATTCTTATATCACACTGCCAACCAAACACGAGATATTCACTAAATGAACTTTGGACCAGATTAATCGTTCTCTGGGGTTTACAATGTAGTTGGCCCATCATGACCGGACATCGGGCTTGCGTCTCTTTGCTCGTTGGGATTGTCCACTTAATATAATGAGCTCAGCTTACACACCGTGATACAGTGCCCCACATTTTCCATATAAAATATAGTAACACTTGTCCTGCTAAATACGTTTATTTGAATTTTCAACCACCTTGTTTGCCTTGCTATACCCCGATCTACAACCTCAAGTGGTTGAACATTACATATATTTGTTTTATTTGAGACCAAACATTTACAAATCTTGGTGTTCAAACAGTAATTTCATTTCCAGTAACAGTGAATTAATCGGCTGATAAAAAGGACTAAAACGACTATTGTCGTGATTAGCGGGCAAAGGGTTGAGTGGTAGTAGTAGTAGTAGTAGTAGTAAATCATTGCTTTACGTCACTTTTCGGCATAAATGGTCTTATAAGTGACATTGTAATACGATAAAAACGTTGTAGTCAATTGATTAGATGAATGATGTACAGATGATGATGTGAGGGTGGGGGTGATAGGGCATGGTGGGTTATTCAGAGCGTTGTCCTTCGCTCACCCGATAAAGGGTTCTCGACATGTCTAGGGGATCTACTCCCAGACATGCCCTGACGGCCGGAGACTTGGTTTTCGCTATGCAATTTAATGCTGAAAGTCCGTGGCATTTCGCACAGCTCCGCTATCCATGGGTCGGATAGTCCCCAGAGTAACAATAGGAAGGGTAATTCCATTCGTTCCCCGTGAGAGACCTAATGTCAAACACTCTATTGTCGGTTAGTTAAGGCTACCACGGCCTACACCAGTGTTTGCGCTGATTCAATAGCTGCATTGCCACCGCAGTTGAGCGGAAGAACAGGGTACGCCACTGGCAATCCTTCCGAAGATTATGGCCAGATACGAGGAGGCTGCAGCTTCCCTTGGATGATTGCTGTAGACCAGTGCTTCCGTGCCATTCCGTACAGCATGCAACTGACGGAACAGATCCCTAATGACCCTCCCCGGATTGGGGCGGAAAGTACTACTACTAGCAAACATCCCAGTACCCCAGGCAAAGGAATGCGCTGACTGAACTGTGTACCATCTCGCTAGACGTGGTAGACAAGGTGTGATTCACGCGAAAATGACAGTACCAACGGCAAACCCGGAATACTGACACCAACAACATTCCTTCTGACACTAGGCCAAAATTAGCAGGCTTCATTCGGTAAAAGGTAGAAACCATTGTTGTGCACCTTCCATGATGGCGGAGTTAATGCTGCCAGCCCGCCTCACCGGAACTCCCGGGTTCGTCCCCCCACTCCGATGTTCAATTTTGACAGAAACTGTCCCTATTGTTTGAGTTTTCATTCATTCATTCATTCATTCATTCATTCATTCATTCATTCATTCATTCATTCATTCATTTATTCATTCATTTATTTATTCATTCATTCATTCATTCATTCATTCATTCATTCATTCATTCATTCATTCATTCATTCATTCATTCATTCATTCATTAGAATGTAGACTTAGTCAATTATACATTGTGCGATAGATGTAACAAAATTGTGAACATTCCGAATACCAGCTTCATGATCCCTATTGTATTGTCGGTTTAAAAAATGTTTTTTAACAGTACAGATGCCACTTTTTTTGCTATTTTAAGCCATGGCTGTGAAATAATCCGTGTGTAAATATTGGTTTTGCATTTCACGATTGCATGACGTCATCAGATGTTTGCCTGCAAACGAGGCCGATGACGCACATCTCGTTCCCAGTGACTTAGAACACAAGTCACCCAGCGTTAGCTGAACGTTAGACTAGCGTCAGACGCTGGTGTAACGTTCAGCAAACGCTGGGCCCGTGTCTCCTGTGTGACAAGGGCAAGAGGGACAACGAGTTTTTCATGGCCCTCCATCCCCGAGGGACTCCAAGCGGCGATGCTGATACAGCTACAACAGCCAACGACCCTCGCTCAATACGTCTTATCAAGTAGACCATATTTGCTGACCGTATCGTGATCGATTCGAAATTACGCTTGGTTTTTCGGTAATGTCTTCAAGCTCCATTAAAAGCGAATGTTCCAAGACTGATGGTATTGACATCAGCTAATTTCCAATGCATCTGTGTGTTTAAAAAATGAAAAGGCTACAATCAAAAGGTCTGTGTATTGCCTATAGATGATCTACCCTAGAGGCATATAATTTAGTAAATACAATAAAACATGGAGAGGTGTTTTAAAGAAATCATTAAAAAATGTACAAATAGTTTCTTTGTCTAAAGGTGATATCAAATATTGTCTATTATAGGCTGCCACAGGCTATGATTATTTTATATTTCAAAGGCTAACATTTTGCAAATACCATAAGCTATAATCAGCGTTTATCTGTGCACTGATACAAATATTATAACAGCGCGACGTGTTTCACTTGAAATTCAAGCAGATGGCTCATGATTTATGATCAAGACTGATGTTGGCACTAGTCTAAAATGCAAATTAAAGGTCTTATACTCACAGGGATGTCGGCAATTTGCGGAAAGTTTGATGGGGTATCCTCAATATTTGTCGTACTTCCGATTTATTAGTAGGATAATATAACAACACAAATAATATTTTTTTTTATTACATTCTAGCTGAAAAATCTAAAACACATTTCAGGCACCAATTCCAGCGATGTCAAACAGCTCAGTCAATAGCTAAGCTAGTAGCGGGGAGTTTTCGCTACCATGGATATCGTGGGATCCTTCGGCACGATATCAAAGGTCGGATTAGATTTAAGTTTCTCACATGATCAATTGCAGCCTTTTCTCTCTCAATAAGGTCTTCGTTTTTTTTTGCAGATAAATCAATGCTTCTCCTGGATAAATCTAAAAAATGCGAACCCTTTCAATACAATATTTGTCTCGAGTATTAAAATAATTCTTCTCTGCAAATGCAAAGAGAACAGCTATACTGATTGTTTTTGCACCTCTAAATATACATGTGTATAGTGTTTGTAAGAGGGTGTTGTATTTACTTTAACCGCCAAATTATTCAATCTGAATTTTCACCCACTTGAAGTTGTGTCTCGCTGACGCGATCCACAACTTCAAGTGAGTGAAAATGATTCAGATTTGACAAAATGGAGGTCAAAAAATTTAAAATCTTGCTGATTATTGCTACTTTTTATCTTTAACAGATTTAAAAGCTGATATGTAATGTGCTAATATAAAATTTAAAAAACGAATCGAATACAGACGGCACCGGCGGTTGAAAGGTTAAAAATTTAAATTTTCTCACCACATTTTTGCCGTACAGATGTACTGGGGTAGATTAACTCCTACAGCGCGGGATCGACTTGAGACGTCAAAATCTGACGTCTGTAAACGTCAGATTTTGACGTCTAAAGTCGATCCCGCACTGTAAGAATTAAAATATTTATAATGGCCATATACCCATAACATAGGTATTCAAATCAAGCAGAAAGAGCTGACTAAGACATGTATGATGGTTTTCAAATTGAAAAACCCTTTTGTATCCA